>JADRCD010225446.1:0-12685 GCA_019843815.1 Montemys delectorum | reverse complement strand
CCCAGGCTAGGAGGGAGAATGCAGTGTGCTCACCAAGGAGGTGCGCTGCAGCTACAGTGTGCACCCCTCCCCCCACAACGACGTGCACTGCAGCTGCAGTGTGTACCCCACCCACCCCCGCCCCCAGGACATGCACTGCTGTGTGCAGTTTCAGGGACAAGTGTAATGTTTAGCAGAGCTAGATGGCTGAGAGCTGTAACTGCCCATCTGAATGTATGTTAAACACATTGATAGAAAGTCAATCGCTTTCTAAGTTTCTGGTTCCTTTCTGAAAAGGGAAGGTAAGCACTCTCACACATAGGAGTCAACCATTTTATAAAAAGCCTCAAGCTTGTGAACTAATGACAGAGTGAACATCAAAGTCTCCTGGTGAACAAAGGAGATTCTCTTCTCTGTTGACTCATTATGAGCTCTCAGTGACTTCTGCAACTAAGAAAGAAGGACTATCCAGAAAAATATGCTAGACTTGGGTAGATGTACTGCCTTCTTGCCACCACTGAAATACTGGCCACTCACCATATTTAAGAAATGAACATGCCATGGCATTCTGCCCTAATCTTTAGATACTTTTATGATCAAATAAACAAAAATAAAATAAAATAAAATAAAATAAAATAAAATATCGACAAGAACAAAAGCTACTGAACTTACCAACTGATGAACTGGGATTGATACATCGTCTGTTTTGATGACATTATTGTGATCAAGACTCCTGGGATTCTTTCTAAGTCTTTCTATTGAAAGGTGTGCATGACGTCTTAAAGACCTAGGCTCAAGACTCACCTAGGGAAATTCTTCCTAGTGTGTTACTTATAATGAGAGGTGTGTGTTCTCATAAATAAGTCTCCTCCAAGCTTTCGTTTGTGAAGTCCACGTGTTTAATTAATTCCTTTTGGCTTTTGTTCTTGTCATTGTTTGTCTTTTTGAGCATGAAAATATCTAAAGATTGGGCCAGAATGTTCTGGCATATTTATTTCTTAAATATGGTGAGGGGCCAGTATTTCAACAGTGGCAAGAAGGCATTACCTTTACCCAAGTCTGGAAAAGATTTCTGGATAATCTTATAAAATTATATTTGTGTGTTCTATATGTGACAGGTGATTGATTTTATATGTGACAAGGTGAAAACACTTGATTTTCATACATATTTTCTTAGTTTAGAAAATGACTATTCTAAAAATAATTGGAAGTCATGCTTATCAAAACATTTGAAAAATTGGCGGCTCATAGGGAGACCTTGAAGAAATGTTAGTTGTTATTAATCAATTAATTTATTTTTTTACACTCCATATTTTATTCCCCCCACCACATCCACCCTCCAACCATTCCACATTCCCATACCTCCTCCCCACCCCCCTATCTCCACGTGGATGTCCCTGCCCCTTACCCTAACTGACCTCTAAACTCCCCGAGGCCTCCAGTTTCTTGAGGGTTAGGTGCATCATCTCTGAATGAACATAGACCCAGAAGTCCTCTACTGTCTCTGTGTTGGGGGTCACATATCCGCTGGTGTATGCTGCCTGTTTGGTGGTCCAGTATTTGAGAGATCTCAGGGATACAGAATAGTTGAGCCTGCTGGTCCTCCTACAGGATCGCCCTTCTCCTCAGCTTCTTTCAGCCTTCCCTAACTCAACAACAGGGGTCAGCTTCTTCTGTCCATAAAGAAAGAATTATTTTGTATTCCGAGTTCTGCCTGCATGTATGCTTGCACACCAGAAGAGGGCATCAGATCCCATTACAGATGGTTGTGAGCCACCATATGGTTGCTGGGAATTGAACTCAGGACCTCTGGAAGAACAGCCAGTACTCTTAAACTCTGAGCCATCTCTCCAGCCCCAGGATATAAGATTCTTAAAGAAGTCCTTCCTGTGTTGGATTTTCTCAGGGCTTAAGATATTATTCCTTCCGTTCTTAGTTGCAGAAGTCCCTGAGAGCTCATTACAAAGTCAACAGAGAAGAGAATCTCCTTTGTTCACCAGGAGACTCTCTGATGTTCAGTCTGTCATTATTTCATGACCTTGAGGCTTTTTATAGAGCAAAGTGGTTGACTCCTCCTGAGTGTGTATGTTTGATAGAACTTACTTTCCTCTTTCAGAAAAGAAACTTTCAGAGTGGTAAACTTTTTAGTAGTTTTTGTAATTATTTTGCTGGAGAAAACTTTACTAAGAAATAAATGTCTTTTGTCCTTGTGTATTTAGCCTTTGTGCATTTTCCATTATGTTAGTAGTACTTGTGGGGAGTCATTATGAAGGAAGTAGATTTATAAAAAGAGCCCATGGTTTTGGAGGCTGGAGGTCTAACCAACATGACACTGGCTTTTGTAAGGGCTGCCCTGACTTATTCTGATCATGGCCGGTGGCATCATGTTAGGATAATGTGTAAGAGATCACATGGCAAGCCAGAAATCTGAGGAACTTGGAGGTAGACAGGCTTGCACTCTAACAGCTCTAGTGGAAATTCAGCAGTGTTCAGTAAGGAATTATGAACATTTCCTGGGTAAGGACCACAATGGCAGGACAGCTTTACACTTGGCTCTATATCATAATACAGTCACAATGGGTGTGAACACATTATTATTAGTAGTAGTAGTAGCCACTTATAATTATTAGAGGACAAACCACGTGTGAACTATAGCAGTCTTTGAACCAAGGCATGTGCCTTCTTGTTCATTTTCAATACACATGGAAATAAAGTTCTTACTTCATGAAAGCCACTTAAACTGTAGCTCACAGTCTAAGTTGGGACTCTTGCCCACTGTATGATGTTAGACACACTACTTTGGACAGCAATTCTCCAAACTATATAATGAGTTACAAATACTTTTGGACTTTCAAAAGTATAAGAATGGGTTGCTTGTACAAATTTGAAAAATTCCAATTTGAAACTTGATAAGGTATGAATGGTTTTCTTACTTAGACTAAGCAATCTGGGTGTGGTAGTTCCTGTCTAATCCCAGCACGTGGGAGGTGGAGCTAGGAGAATCGTGAGTTCAAAGCAAACCTGGACTACTGAATTAAATCCTGTCTCAAAAGAAAACAAAACAAAACAAAGGAAACCCACGAGCCCTTGATCTGCTACTCTTAAAGTGTCTCTGTAGGAATTAAAGAGAACTGTATATACACCAGAGGATCTAAAGCTATAAGGCACCTTGTGAATAGGAGGCCCTTTGGTAGCTGAGAAATCTGATCCTATCAGGGGGAAACTTTGCGTAACATTTCTGCTGAAATACTGTTAGAATACTACTATAATTTCTAAGCTTATTGAAACATTTTAATGACTATTAAGAAGCTTCCTGATACAATGTGGCTTCAGGGATTAATAGAATTGATGTGATAGTTTACAGGCAATTTTTCTACCAATTATTTTCTAACAGTGGGGTAAACTCAAGGGCTTTATTTCCGCAGGGCATCCTGGAGAGGTTCAGGCATCTCCCTAAGTTTAATAAACATTGTAGACAATTTTCACTGTCTACTCTGCAGACATTGCTGCTAAATCATTTCCAGCCAAGCTCTTTGCTTTTTCTGATTTTTCTTTTTCCCATTTCTCTAAGGATTTAACCCTGTGTGGGAAGAAACCCTAACGTTTACAGTTCACATGCCAGAAATAGCTTTGGTTCGGTTCCTTGTGTGGGATCATGATCCTATTGGAAGAGACTTTGTCGGACAAAGGACTGTGACTTTCAGCAGCCTCATGCCCGGTAGGTAAACGCTAGCCTTTTATCTCTAGAATGGCTATTCTGTCTGTTTGTTTTCTACTGTTGGGGAGGAGTATCAAGGTTCTAGCATATGCTGGGTTAATCTTTTGGAAGATTGAATACATGATCTGGGGCAAACAGGATATTCATCAAATTATATGACATATAACAGATGTGATGTATAAAATGTAAAGGATGATAGCTAAGACGGATACTTAATTCTCTTGCCCTCTCTGGAAAGCCAAATACAAATTCAACTGAACGAGCCAGTTCTTTTTGCTTTTACAGGCTACCGGCATGTCTACCTGGAAGGACTCACGGAAGCTTCTATTTTCGTTCACATAACAATCAATGAGATCTTTGGAAAGGTGAGAAAGATCAGATCATGAGCATACAACAACAATATGGACCTCAAGGAAGTTACTGAGTCCAGAGAAGAAATGTACAATTTACAAAGTATTTTTTTGTGGGTGTCTGTCAGGAGTTCAGGGAGCTCATGCATCCTTCCAGCATCCTACCAGCCATGTCTACCTGTGTCCCTCTCTCTACCCAGGAGTGTGTTCATTCCTTCCTCCTAGGGGTGCTTTCTATGTTTAATAGAATTCAGAAGCCTGTCACACTTTCAGGCAATCATGTTGATGACAAGAATGAAGACCATTAAAATTTGAATGTTATTGTAATTCTAAAAAAGGTTCACTTTCTACACAAGGAAGTATGGAATCTCAGAGGTTTATTGAATGACCTATGTTAATCTAGCTATGATCCTAGCTATGTCTAGGCAAGAAGCATTCATATGGAACAACTGTAAATTGAAAACCATGAATAAAGTGTGAATGGATTTAAAAGTACCTACAGAAGAAATTGAGAGAGGAAGAGAGGAAGGATGTAGAAAGGGGTTATGATGAAAGGAAGAAGAAAAAAGAGGTGGGGAGAGAGAGGGAGAAGGAGATAGGGAAAGTGAAAGAAGGGAGACAGAATATGACAATCAGGTGTCTAGTTCTGCCTAGCTCTCTCTCCCTTCACTATAGAGGGTGATTGATGCTTTGCACACCATCGGGTGGTCCTCTGGTCATGCCAAGTGCTGGAGACTCAGGCCCTGTTATGGATTTTCAGGACTAGGAGTGACTTGGAGGGATTGTAGAATGGAACAGTGCCCAGATTGCCCCATGCTGCTTGTTACTGTGGTTGCCTTGAGCTTCTGGGTTGCCTTGAGCTTCTCCAGAGTATTGGCATTCTCTCTGAATTCACTCTCTGTGTGTAACTGTGAAGGAAAAAATAGTACCTGCTTCATAAATAAGTCTGTTAGTCTCTGAAAGTTGCCTGGCACAGAGTAAATGAGCATAGCATTGGCTAATTTCAGTATCGCTGTGACCACCAGCTGGCGCTTGAGTTGGGAGTGTAGGCTTAGCCTCGTATCAGTCAGCAGAAGGGAAGAAATGGTTTCTATTTCTGAATACGCTGAAGGTAAAGCCTTTCAAACTGGAGTTCCTATTTACACAGCTTGGCGGGCTCTTTCTGTTAACCTAAGTAGAGGCATATATAAATGCTTTGAAGATAATGCCTGAATTCTGGAACATCCGGTCTTACCATACAATGTCTCTTAGTCTCATCAGGGCGGCACAAAACCAGGATTTCTTTAAAACTTAGCCCAGAAATAAAATACAAATATTCCATATAATTTTTGTTTCATTCCTAAATAAATGACCAATTTTGAGTCATTTATTATGTTCAACATGTGTATGGGTCGGGAGGCTCATACCATAAAGTGACAGCGTTGGGTTGAACAAGGAGTGAACCGAAAAGAAAAATTATTAGAAATGGGAAGCAGGGTTTCTACAGGTGCGCACGTTTTTCTTTTATGTTTACTGGTGCTGCCTATGTGAATGAGCCCAAACTGTGTTCTCTTGTGTCTTTGTTTTCTCCCCTGCAGTGGAGTCCTTTAATCCTCAATCCTAGTTATACCATACTGCACTTTCTAGGAGCTACAAAGGTAGTCTCTCAGCATGGCCCTGCACTCTCAGTAGCGTGTTCTTTTGGAATGACTCTGGTGGCATGCCTCCTTATATCTTCCCATCCTCTGCTTACCATGAAACACACATTTGCTGCTTCAAGGCTGCAGAAGTGCTATCCGTTTGTTACCCATGGGAACTTCTCCACCATCTTATCATCTCTGGGTTGGAATGTTCTGGAAAGGTTTGCCATGATATTGAAAGGCTGCATTCCTCCCATAATAAACCTGATGAGATGTGTGCATGTATGGACCCACTGTGAGCTGCTTCCTTATTTTGAACATCCTTCAATCAGTTGCTATAAAATTTCACTTCATATTCACTCTTCATGGAGCTATCCATTTCAAACACAAGGTTTTCTTACGATGACATGTGCTTAACTTGTGGTTGGTTCTTTTGTGTCCTCAGAACAGACAGCTCCAAGGCCTGAAAGGGCTGTTCAATAAGAATCCCAGGCATGGTTCTTCAGAAAACAACTCACATTACATTCGGAAGCGATCAATTGGAGATAGGATTCTGCGACGTACAGCCAGCGCTCCAGCCAAAGGCAGAAAAAAGAGCAAAGTAGGCTTCCAAGAAATGGTTGAGATAAAAGATTCTGTCTCTGAGGCTTCAAGAGATCAAGATGGTGTCCTGAGGAGGACCACACGGAGTCTGCAAGTCCGCCCTGTCTCTATGCCTGTTGACAAGAGCCTTCTAGGGGCTTTGTCGCTGCCCATATGTGAAGCAGCAAAAGACTTGGATGGAAAAGAAAATTTTCTGGGTAAGGTGCTTTCAGTTTCTCTAAGCCGCATTCCATGACAATGTGCCATTGTGCCATTAAAATGTCTGAAAAAATTAATGTTAATTCTATACAGGAAGATTTTAATTTTTGAGTAAGAGAGTGAAAAATGCCCCTACCGTTTCTATGTGTGGAGAAGGAGAACACCAGGTAGAATGGCCTAGAGCATGCCAATCTCAGAGGGAGAAGGAACCTACAAAGCATAGCTAGTGTTGGTTTGCTTAACGGTAGCATATTTGGAACAAGGACAAGGGGTTTAAAAAATTATCGTACTGAGTTTGAAGGTTGAATGGGCTTTCCTGGCACTGAATACAGCTGCATTACTTTTCACTATTAAAAACTTTTGTGTTTGGAAGTGTTTATGGTGAATGGACATTGTTAAAGCCAGTCGTCATCTGTCCTACTTGGATTTTTTTTTTTCTTCCTTAGGATGTGGTTTAGGCACCATGATCCCACTTCCCTGCTCTGAACAGTGGCAGGGGAGAAGGCGTGCTCAAGGCTATTGCTTCCTTGTAGGCTCTACAAGTGGAGAAATTAGGAGCCATCTTTTTTCCTTAACTTGGCCTACAAAGGACTCATTTGAGCAACTTAATGATGAGCAATGACCACTTTACAAAGTGACAAAGAGCTCTTTAATTTGTTTCACTGACTCCTTTTCCTATTCCAAAACTGTATCTATTGACTCAGTCTATTGTCTCTGGAATTATCTCAAACAAGTAGAGTGTAATACCTTGTTTTTGTACCTTAGCAAAATTAGTCTTTATCCAAACAATATAACTTCAGTGACTTGTTTTCCCACAAATACCGTTTTGCCTGTATCGGTTCTTATTGTAAGGTGTTCTAGTGAGAAAAGAAAAGGCAGTTCTTCAATAATTTTTTAGAAGGGGAGAAACCAAGCTTGAAAATTTCCTAATTTGCATAGCCCTGGAGTCTATCTAGCACTAGGAAAATGTTTGACGTTTTGCCCAGCATAGTGTCAGAGAAGAGAGGATATACGTGGCTTTAAATTTATTTTTAAAAGACTATTTCAGCAAAGTAAAGTAATGCTCAGTAGAATTCTGTACGAACTAGTCTTCCAGCTGCAGAAGATGCTATAAGCCCAAGCATGAGCTGGGAAGCAAGAGAAAGAAAATGCTTCTTTCTTACATTTAAAAAGATAGAAGGACCAATCACATGCCTCAAACTTACAGCAAATATGGAATGATACATACTCATTGCACTGATCCCAGACACAGTACAGAAAAAAAGCAATTGGGAAGAAATCAGAATACAAAGTTCTAAACAGTCTGTCTCTACAGAAGTAACTGCTTCTGAAATGATGTCAGGGCCTAGTTAATGGTTTACAACGTGGGAAACAATTTTTTTTTTAGATGATGAATAAAATTTTAGTGAAGAGAAGGTATTTTTGTGAAAGATTCTTTATCCACATACTATAACTTTGAAAGACAAGTTATAGGACAAGTAATCAGATAAAAATAATTGAACACTGAACATCATCTCAGCACACATCAAAAGGGATGCAGTATTCTAGAGTGCTGTGAATTGTGTGTTTTTACAGTTTTCCTCACTTAACAAATCTTACTACCACCTTGGAGGGGAAGGAGGGAAGAATGCAACATATATTTTTGTACTGAAGTAAAAAAAAATATTATCAAGAGAATATTAAATATCAGCAGTGACTTGGAATTGATGACTGATTATCTTTTCACTTTAAGCCAACAGATATGAACAGTTTTGTGTACATATTGTACCTTCCAAATGTGTAAGAAATTAGTTGGCTAGATAAACAGTTTTCCCAAATGTCTTTTGGAAACTCTCTCCTCTGTGGTTTGCCTGCTGCTATTACATGTGTAACTTTGAGAGCTGCTAGTGTCTCGTTTACAGGTACCGCAGTGCACTGTTTAACAAAGCTGTCTTGTTCTGCTTTTGTTGCCATGCTTCTGTGTAGTACAGATCTGAATAGGAAGCAGCAGCGGAAGGTAATTCTCACCTTGAAAGCATAGTAACTCCTCATTGGCATTATCTGGACAATGAATATTACATCCTCAGCTGATGTAATAGACATTCAAAAGGAAGCTCAGTGAAGTTCCTGTAAATATATCTCACCATCTATCCATCACACAGACACTGTGTTACAAACTTCTGCTTATCCATAATTATATTCTGTCGCAATTGTAACACAGATTTACATTCTCCATTTGTCTGTGTCAAGACAAGCATGACTGGCCCAGGGCCTACATAAAGTGATACACTGTCCCTAAAATGCTGTTTGCTTTATTTAGCAGAGGACAAGGATGACAGAAGAAAGGGAGCAGCAACTATAAAAGACCCACATTTTTCAAATTTCAACAAAAAGTTATCCTCCTCCTCCACTGCACTCCTCCACAAAGTTGCCAACCAAGGGCCAGTGGCCAGTGTATCAGACCCAGAACAATGTGGAGGACCAGGTGCAAAGAGTGGGAGGATCAAACCAAATATGACAAATGATTGCCAGGAAAACAACGATCCCCCAAAATACCGCTCCCCAAGGAAGCATTTGGCAACAAAGGGACTGCAAGATACACTCGGAATGAGAACTGATGAGAAGGAGCAAGCCGAGGGCTTCACAGGAGGGAAAAGCGTACTGTCTGGAAGCGCTCTTTCTCGAAGTTCTCTGGAGGTGGAGAATCTGGAAGACCACGGAGCCAAGGGCAGAGCTGCAACGTCCTTTTCTCTCTCCGATGTCTCCGCACTCTGTTCTAACATCCCTGATTTACATTCAACTGCCATTCTCCAGGACTCTGAGATTTCTAATCTCATTGATGATGTGACTTTAACAAATGAGAATCTGTCGAGCAGTTCCATCTCAGCACTGATCGGCCAGTTTGAAGAGAGCAACCACTCGGCTAAGGTTACTGTGTTTTCTCCTCTCCTTAGCACCAGTGGGACATCAGGAGGTGCTCCTTTGCCGATCACACTGGGCCTCCAAACACCCTTCAAGCATGGTCTTTCCCAGGGGAAACACAAGGCCTCCTTCTTGTGCTCATCTCCTGAGCTGAACAAGCTCTCTAGTGCTGAGACCACCAAGCTGGCTAATAGCACAGTTGCTTGTGGAGGGATTGGCTCTCCTATCTCTACTCCAAAGCCAGGTGATGACCCTTCCGATAAAGCCAAGACAAGGGTCATGGAAGACAACCTGCCTGGGCTCCCTGATACTTCTGGTCAATTTTCCAAAAGCCCCACCCATGGAGAGGACCATAGGCAAGTGATGAACAGCCTTGCTCTCTCTGTGGAGTTGGCTGTGGAAGATATAATTGCAGACCCCACTCTCTGTACAAATTCTGCAGAGAGCAGTCTTGTGGAAATTGATGGAGAATCTGAAAACCTGTCTCTAACAACCTGTGACTACGGGGAAGAAGATCCGAATCAACTTGTTTCTCCACTAAAACTGCAGCAGAGCCAGGAGATGGTGGAACACATCCAGAGGGGCTTGAGGAATGGCTATTGTAAAGAGACACTCCTCCCTTCTGAAATATTCAACAATATTCCAGGTGTCAAAAATCACAGTATTTCTCATCTAACCTATCAGGGTGCTGGCTTTGTGTATAACCATTTCTCAAGTTCAGATGCAAAAACGAACCAAATCTGTGGGCCCCAGCAGCCTAGGGCTCCAGATATGCATGCCCCTACGTCCACACTGTCAACACATGCTCCTGTGGCTGCTTTGAAACTGCCAAGTCCATGCAAATCCAAAAGTCTGGGGGACTTAACATCAGAGGACATTGCCTGCAATTTTGAAAGCAAGTACCAATGTATTAGTAGGAGTTTTGTGACAAACGGCATTAGAGACAAAAGCGTGACTATGAAGACAAAGTCCCTAGAGCCTTTAGATGCCCTCACTGAACAGCTCCGGAAGCTGGTGTCCTTTGAGCAAGAAGACAGCTGCCAAGCGCTGTACTCAAAGCAGGATGTCAGTCAGTGTCCCAGGGCATTAGTCAGAAAGCTATCCTCTAGAAGTCAGAGCAGAGTGCGCAACATTGCTAGCCGTGCCAAGGAGAAGCAGGAAGCTGGCAAGCAAAAGACTGTGACGCAGAGCACCAGAGGAGGAGTGGTCCTTAGAAGTAAACCGCCAGCTCCTGCTCTGACCGGGAACCGACACTCCACGGGCTCATACATTGCAAGCTACCTGAGGAACGTGAAAGCCGGTGGCCTAGAGGGTCGAGGCATCCCAGAGGGAGCGTGCACGGCCCTTCGCTATGGCTACGTGGACCAGTTTTGTTCAGATAATTCAGTTCTGCAGACTGAGCCGAGCAGTGAAGACAAACCCGAAATTTATTTTCTTTTGAGGCTTTGAATTATATAAAGCTGCATTTTCATTGTTTACATGCTATCCTATAGGATGTTAGATTTTGTTTCCGTTGTCAGTAAATATGATACTGGGCTTTGAAATGATTTCCAAATGTATTTTTAAACTTGTATTTTGGTCTCCCTTTGCCTCATGCATTTGTATATAATTCTGTGAAATTTCCCAGGAATCCATGATCTTTCCCCCAAGGTGTTGTAAACTATGAAATGTGTGCATGCCCTCCACGTAAAACTTCTCAGCAGCTTGGGTCATAGTGTGCATATGTTGCACAAAAAAAAAAAATGTGTTTTCCCTGTGTCCTCTGATGACAGTCCTAGAGGCTGTCACCGTTACTAAGTGTTGAGCTGATTAACATTAAACTTTGAAAACCATAAAGGGATGGATTCTTTATTTGAAGCCACATTTTCCTTCTGAATTGAGAGACCCAGATTCAGTTTTATAATCCATTTAAAAGAAATGTTTTAAGTGATTACATTGCCCTTTATGATTGCCACACTCCACCCAACATAGGAATTCAATGAAGATGGACAGCATCTCTCCAACCCCAAAGCCCCCTTTAGAATACACTGTGATGAAGAAAGAGAACTTCTGTATATAAAGACAAATTAGTTTGTTTTGCAATAAATTTTGTTACATATTTTTGCTAATGGCTTTGTATGTAACAAGAATCCAGTTGCCAAGCTCTCTCTCCTACTTTTGGATTATCTAATATTATAGATTGGAAATAATGGCTTTCAGAATGAGAGACTTTCAGTTGCGTACGGTGGCTCACGACTTTAATCCCAGCAGAAGCAGATGAGTTTGAGGCCAGCTTGATCTACATAGTAAGCTGTAGGCCAACCAGAGCTACATTTTAAGACCCTGTCTTAAAACAACAACAACAAAAGATAGTGAGAGACTTACATTAAAATTCAAAGTAGTACAAACAGAGATTTCCCCCAAAGCATTCAAGAAAAAAGGTATTTTCTCATAGTCCAAGTGAATAGATAATTAAAAGGAACCTTTTCCCATTAGGGAACCAAGTAACTCTATTTTAGTACTGACATATATTATTTTCATTGTGAATCCATTTTTTATTGCATGTTCAGATATCATTTGCTTTTTGTACCATGAACTACAATGATATTCTTCCTGGACTTCATAAAAATATAATTAAAGCAGATTTTTGAACACTTGGTGATTTTGTTTATAAAACGAAACCACTGCTGGAGTTTGTGTGGTAATGGTTGAGTGAGGGGCCTGGAGTGCTTGGCTATGTCTTCCTTTCTGTGTGCTTGTCACAAAATTGGTAACTTTTATTGTCAGGGATGGTTTTATACAGCAGTTTATGTGTCTGAATTTTTTTATTCTGTTGAAAAATATACTCATTTTTGGTTTTTAATCTCTCTCTCTATATATACATATTTAAAATTAAAGCATTATATATACTTTGTATATATGTATATATACATGCACACACACATATTTTGCTCATATGTATGTATAGCATGTATGTGCCTAGTGTCTGAGGAAGTCAGAAAAGGGCTGTGGATCCTTTGAACTGGAATTTCACAGTTGTAAGCTGCCCTGTGTGGGAGCTGGGAGTAAAACCTGGATGCTCTGCAAGAGCAACAAGTGCTCTTAACCCCTGAAGCATCTATCCAGTGACATCATTATATTGAAGATCCTTATATTTATAAGATCTTTAAACAGATATCAAATGGAATTTTTTTTTGCACTTAGTATGGATTTGCAAATTTAAAAGTAATTCTTGGCAATTAGTCCAGTGGTGGAGATTGTAATAGGTGGTTACGGAGGAACAAACATGGGGAAAGTACGTGAGATGTTCTGTTTGTTGTGTTTGCGTGTTTGCGTGT
>JADRCD010225445.1:0-36169 GCA_019843815.1 Montemys delectorum | reverse complement strand
AGACTAAGAGTTCTACCTATGAGTCTGTAAGGAACAAATAATAGTATCACAAACAAAATGCATGTTGTGGGTAAAACATTTGTCTGTGTATTTGGGACAGATTTTAGGACCATCCCCCCACCACCCACCATATACATAAACATACATACATACAGACTTAATCTTCCTATATGTTGATTTCTCTGTTGTCCTTCACTTAAACACATTGAGCATTAATCCTAATTATAATTCCTTGACTATAGTCTATACAAACCAATAAAAAATAACAAGATTTAAACAGGAGTAACTGACAAAAAGTGAAGAGATCCAGAAAAACCATATTTATCCTCAAAAACATAACAAAAACAGGTATCATTTCAATGAAAAAATCCAATAGTCTGATCTGCCACAAACCATCCATAATTTTTGAACATATATTTTTGCTTTTTGTTTTTTCTTTTTAGAAACTTGACCAAATTTTCCAGCATGACTATAGTAAATGATGACCTTACATGCACATGATTATAGGAGCTCCTAGAAAACATATATTCAATGCAAAATCAATACAGTAATGATTGTCTTCAGCAGATACATATTAAGCATACTAATATCTAAAGTATACATGCTCATGTGAATCAACTCTAAAAGGCTTGTAGGGTAGAGGAGAGCAACTATTTTATTTCCAAAGTTAGGATATTGTAACAGAACACTTTTTTGAAGTATTTGACAATCTTATGCTATGAATGAGAATATAGGACCCAAATATATAACAAATATTAATGTGCTTATTTAGAAAATAGAAATCAAAACTTTCCAATCAACACTATTAAAATGCATAGGTGAGTTTCTAAAGGTACTTTTAAAATTCCAGAAGTCAAATAATAGCATCTTACTGGAGACTGACCATCTCAATCCTGGATTCAAATTTATAGCATCACTCTGGTCAATAAAATTTACCTAGTAGAGAATCTAACAAAAAGCTTGTGGCAGCCATTATCTTAGAAACATATTCTACTGTAATTTTTCTTCATTTATTGCATTATTGGAAGGTTATAGAAATATAATCATTATTTTAAAACCCATCATTACCCAATAAGCTATCAACTAGAAATATATTTTGATAAATATGAGGTTAAGAAGTCATGAACTGCCAGAAGAAATACAAACAGCAAATGGTGTGTGTGTGTGTGTGTGTGTGTGTGTGTGTGTGTGTGTGGATGTGTGTGTGTGTGTGTGTGTGTGTGTGTAATCTCACAGTTGTTTTGATTTGTAATTCCCTAATGATTAAGGATGTTGAGCATTTCTTTAAGTGCTTCTTGACCATTCAAGATTCTTCTGTTGAGAATTCTCTGTTTAGCTCTGTATACTCTAACCCTAACCAAACAGGTTGCTGCCATCTGACTCCTTGAGTTCTTTATAAATTTTAGGTATTATCTCTCTGTCATATGTAGAGCTAGAGAAGATCCTTTCTCAATCTGTAGACTACTGTTTTGTTCTATTCACATTGTTATTTGCCTCACAGAAGCTTTCCCATTTTATGAGGTCTCATTTAATGATTGTTGATCTAGAGCCTGAACCATTGTTCTATTCAAGAAGTTATGCCAATGAGTTACAGGTTATTCCCCACTTTCTGTTCTATTAGATTTAATGTCCCTGGTTTTACATTGAGGTCTGATTTATTTGGACTGGAGTTTTCTGTAGGGTAATAGTATCGATTGCATTCTTCTACATACAGGTATCCAGTTAGACTAGCACCATTAGGGCATATTGGTGTTGGAGGTTTACCGATATAAATCTGACTGATATAAATAAATATGTCTCTAGTGTTTTCCTTTCATGAGGCTAGAGGGAGCTGAGTGAGACCAGCGTGGTTATTGGCGTTCTTTAGACCAGCCATGAAGGAGGATGGCCTGAGGAATGCCAGCAGCTAGCTCTAGGTATTTTTAGGAAAAACTAGCTTGGTCAGCTTAGCAAGCCAAGCTCAGGAACCTGGGTCAGATGACTGCTTAGAGTTAGCAGTGGGAGCTGGGTGAGACCTCCGTTGCCAAAATCTAGCCAAACCAGGCATGGGATTTTTAAAATTTCACTCTAAAACAGGGCAGTAAAATTTTCAGTCTATTTTCTTTGCAGTTTTTATATGTGTTTATATGTGTTTGTGAACATTTTCTTTTTCCAAATGAATAATCATGGTGACAGTTCATATCTCAAATTAGATTCTATTTTTTTTCTTCCACTACCCTTGTGTGTTTTCATGTGTCATCATATCGAATATTTCTCAGGTGGGTGAAGAACATTCCAGTCTTTTCTACATGTGGATATTTAAGTTATTTTTTTAAGATTTAAAGTCAATATTAAAGCAATGGAAAATGGAAAAAAAATTCACTTGTGAACATATGTGTCATTCCGGCTTTCAACTTGTAGAACACTAAAAATTTAAGAAGACTCTACACATAAATAAAGCATGTCAGAAATTTCAACACAGTTGATTTTATATCTGTGAGTTCAAACAAACATGGAAAACATCCCACTCTGTAAGATGTATCCTTACCAAAGATGATCGGTCATCCCTAACATCTCACCAGTAATATAGAGTAATAACTACTAACACGGTTTTGTACAATGCTAGATACGTTCAGTAGCCTAAACATTTAAAAGCATACAAGTGTGCATGTATAGGTTCTATGCAAATACTTCCACATTTTATGTAAGGGATTTGACCCTCTACGAAAGCCATGGGGTTCTAATGGGATCCTGGAACAAATCTCCCACAGATACAAGGAATGTCAATATTTTGTATAATAAAAAAAGAATGTCATTAACTTATTTGTTCTCTGAGTAAAAGATCACACATCTAGATATCCTATTACAGCTGTCCATTGAGTTGCTTTTCTAGTCACTGAGGTCAAGCACTGTGGGAACAATTTAAGTGAGAAGAGGTCTTTTTGTTGGTTTGTTTTTCTTCCTTTTGGGGGAGGGGTGTATAAATTGGGGGAAGACCAAGGCATGGATGTGCTAATGACTTGGATGGGCACTTGTAGCTGTTGCTTGTTCAGAAAGGAGCATAGACTAGAACCTTCCTAAGTCCAGTGACCCACCTCTACCAGGCAGGTGCCACCTCCCAAGGTTTCAACAGTGTCCCAAAGCAGTGTCTCCAGTGGGTGGCCAAGTGTTCAAAGATATGAGACACATTCAAACCATAGCAATTTTAAAACTGTCTCAGTAAGTATGAACATGTGGGTATGTTTTACAAACACTCCTGTCACCATTTTCCAGGCATAGTGTGAACACTGAAGAAACCAAAGGTGAATAAGATGTTGTCAGTGATCTCCGAGAACTGAAAGATAATGGCCTAAGGGGAACACTGTGAGACTCCATTTTAGAGTAATTGTGATTGATTTTTATACTGGCTTCCCTCCAGTTTCTAGAAGAAGGTTGCTTGGGAAAAAAAAATATTTTCTGTATGCTTGTGTATCATAGCAGTATCTTGGGCAAAGAATACTTTAACAAACTTTTTATTAACTGTATTATCCTGCAAGGCTATCAGGATAACTATGTTCCAAATTTTATTGCTCAGGATAAGTGACAAATGTTGAGAGTGAAGAATTCTGCGAATACCCCTTGACAGCAGAGTAACTATTTGATTTGCCACCAGAAAACATCATTTAGTAGTCAATTCAGTTGAGAGTTGGCAGGCTGTGGTGGGTACAGAGATAATATCAAGTTACTATGGTACTTATGTAACCTTGTCTATTTTTACTACACACAAGGGTAGCAATAATTATCTATTCACTATAGCTTCAAGCTTTGAAAGGCTTTTCTTGAATTCTGCATATTTTCTGTACTTCAGGTCGTGTCCTCATTACTTCTGACCAAGCCAAAGCCCTATGTCTTTCTAAATCTGACACTCTCACACTGACCTGTAGTTGCCCTGTACAATCTCCTCAAGAACAGATGGAGAACATTTCTTTTGTATCACTCTGGTACATGGCATATGGCCGACTCGAATAATGATAATCAAATTTGATTCTTCTATAGAGGTTCTAGATTGTAAACAGTAAGAGCACCTAGTGGTCCCACTCCCAGGAGGTTGCCATATTGATGCTGAACATAATGCAGACTACCAATCCGCATAGCACACTATAACCCAGAACTCTTGAACTCAAGTGATCCTCCTGTCTTAACTTCCTGAGCAACTGGGACTACAGGCATGCATGACTGCATCTTGTTATGCTGTGTTCACTTGATATCATTGGGGAGGCCTTCTTTTCTGAAGGCAAATGGACAAGCAGTGGATCGGGGAAGAGGGAAAGTAAGAGGGTGATGAGGGGAAGGGAGTGAGGGGGAGCCGGGGTGCAGGATGTATTATATAAGAAAAAATAAATTTAAAAAAGAAATAATAAGAAATGTTTGACTTGTTTTATAGAGAATCTGAAATGAAAACTCTGGATTGCATTCATAGTGTCCCAGACTGAGTCCTTACCCAAATCCACTACTTATACTGTTCATCCACATTCCTCTCATCCCTTAATGAGTCCGATCATAGCCAGAGGCATTGTTCACACCTGATTCAGATTATATCATTTCTCTATGTGTAGTACCACTAACCTTCCATCTCACCGACAATAAAGACTAGTCTTACTGATACCTGACAAAGATCCTTTAGGCTTGTCCTCACAAGCCTTTGTCCCCCTGTTTATTCGGGTCTTGTATCTTTGTCCTTGAGGGTGCCTTCCTCGATCTTATTTCAGGCCCTTGAATTCTCTCCCTTCTCTGCCTAGGTTGTTCTTCACCGAAGTTACTATAGCTTCTTTCTCATTCCCTTTCCGAATTGCCTCAGATACCATCTTCCTATGAGGATCTCCCATGGCTGCCGTGCATGCTAGTGATATCCCTCCCCAGGACACTTCTCCTTTTCTTTGTGTTATTTTTCTCCATAGCACTTGTAAATAAGTGATTCCACGTTATAATTATCTGTCTGGATTTATTATCTGCCTCTTACAACAGAATATAAATTACCACAAATAATGACATCTTTTACCCATATGCCTTCAATACCTTTAACAGTGCCTAGAAATAGAAACTAGTGAATATATGTTAGATGGACTCATTCAATGTAATCAACATTTTATTTTTTTATTGGATATTTTATTTTTTTACATTTCAAATCTTTATTTGCTAATAAATACTCATAAAACTTCAAACACTTGTATAGCATGGCATTATATTAATTCAATTTTCTATAAATAATCTAAATGTTACATGACAAAGATCCTGAAGACTTGTCCTCATAAGTCACCCGTGTAACACAATAACAAGTACAAAATTGAAGTGATTAATCAGATGTCTAAAAATTTAAGAGTTATTAAACAATCTAAACATTAAAATCAATCTTGCTACTTTGAAAAATATATACCACAATGTCAAAACATTGGTGCCAAATTTTTAGGAAAATATGTCAAATGTTGCTTGAGATTCTGTCTTTACCTGTTTTGTTCGTTTTTTGTTAGCTTTTTTATTAGTTGTGGAGTATATGGTTGAATATCTATAGTTGCTTTACTACATTTGTTTGTGGCAAGAAACGACATTCTTTCACTATGTACAAAGTTGAGGTATGAACCTTGAGAGATGTTTTTAGAGTCTTCCCCACAACATTAGTAGCAAAGTTTCTGAAGAAAGAAAACCAAAAAAATATTTGAGTGTTTTTTTTTTTTCATACTGACTCAACAGGAGTGGCTCCCATTCACTATACAAGGAAATCATTCAGGCTTGAAAGTAAACTGGGAATTGACACTGGGAAAATACTTTATGACAGTCTGGCAGGACTCCATGCACTTCTGCTAAAATAAAATGCAAAACAAATGAGAAAAACAAAAACAAAAATACAAAGAATGGAAAATTCGTCTCAATTCATGTGACAGAGAATAGTTAATTCTTCAGAGGGAAATAACAAAATATAGACAATGTTACCTAGGCCCCAAGCACAAGCAAATCCACAGTAAACAAGACGCAGAGATCAGCACTGACTCTGCATTACAATCATAGGACACTGTAAAGGATGAATGTGTGTTGCAAACTGTAATGACAAATCTTGAAATACATGTTAAAAAGTAGGACTCCATGTATCTGCTTTAATGAGCAAGATAATATTAATAGAAATAATTATATGCCATCAATTTTATGTCAGGCACTGTTCTAATTACTTTTCATATTTGAGCTCATTTAGTTCTAAAAACAACTACATGAAGAATGCTCTACCATTATCCTCAGTGCAGAGCCGAGGAAAACAAGCCACTCTAATCTAAGTCCCTTGACTCAAAGTAGTGGAGTGAAAACTCAAATTCAGCAGTCTGGCTCTGTCCACATCAACACCCTCTCTGTATTGCCTTTGACTGCAGAATATAAACTTAATTAAAAGCCATGTTAGTCCCTTATCTAGGTGGAGTGGTTTATAATACATGAAATATCACTCCTAGGCAGCAAGAGAGCTTAACAGGTAGAGGTGCCTGCTTCCTAAATTCAGACCAGAGTTCAGTGCTTAGGACTCAAGTTGTGAGGAGAGAACTGACTGCACTTGTCTGCTGACCTCCATTCATGCCGTTCAGGAGCCCGTACGCATACATACATATACAAACACACAAAATAAATAAGCAAAACATAAGAAAAAAATCACTCTTTGTTTATTAGTTTATTGTAAGCTTAAAACTAATTATACATTACATGTGACTAAATCATTTCAATATTTTGGAAAACACATTTTAAAGGCTTAAAAGATTTAGATTATCAAAAATGAAGAGAAAAGATTCCTTATGTAAGGGGGAAATAGATAATGTGCATGTTATTATAGATGAATGGACTTTCTGATTCTAATTCTAATGGATTTATCATGGACAGAGCAAATGCATGGCTCACAAATACAACTGTCACATTTTGAAACCAGAACTAGAAATTCACAACTAAAAGATGCATTCCCATTGGTGATTCACATGGATGCACAGATTTTTCTGACTGTGGACAGCACTGTCCTTACTAAAGCAAACCCTTAAATTCTCAATCTGAGAGACGACTCACTGAAACAGGATATAGAGTTTATTCTTGAATAAATGCAGTGTCTGGTTTCTGAAATAAGTTCAATTTTATATTTTATATTAGAAAATTGGACTATGGTTTTACCCTGAGAATTTTCAAAATGTGAAGCATATATATGTGATATATATATATATATATATATATATCACTATTCAACGGATGTGAACAACTTCAGTCCCAGACTTTGTACCTGGCTTTATGCTAGGTGTTTTAAATTTGTAATGCCATTCAATACGCAAGACAATATGAGATGACAGGTATTGCTTGTTACTGTTTAATAGATGAGGAAGGGAAAAGCTATCTACAGTTGGCATGCCACTTCCAGACCACTTGTTGACTTGCCACTGTGACATTAAAAGATGAACCTTTAAAAAATGATCATATCATGAATGTACACATAAGTGACTAAATGCTATCATCATGACTGGGCTAATTATTGTAAGAGCAAGTTTATTGTAAGTTCTTCCCTCTCAGCCTATCTGTGGTCACAGACCTTCTGCCCTGGGATAACATGATATTCAGCATCAACAGATCCCAGTGGTAAACAGTCTCTAGAGTCTCCAGGATATGAGACAAATAAACTTCTATTGCTTGTAATTATACATTCTATGGGAATCCATTATAACACACAACACACACACACACACACACATGTGCACGCACACACACACACACACACACACACACACATAATATTCTAATTCCAAGGCTTAGGCAAGTTATGGAATTTCTCTCACAACACATAGCCACTATATATTATGAGCACATAGAAGTAATCTATGAAATCCAGAAGCCTTTTCTATCCTTTTATCTTATTTGAGATGTTCACAGCAAGGTAGAATGCATAACTGTAAAAGGTATAAATTCAAGAATAAAATAAGATTAACCTTAAGAGCCTCTTGTAGCAAATAGAAGAAAGAAAGTACAACTAAACTACATAGTGAATGGCTTCTCTCCATATGCAGTTATACTAAGGCATGTGAAATGGTCACTTTTTAAGTTGCAGAAAAAAAGCTGATAAATACATATAGTTAAGAATGAATAGTGTTGGTAATGAAGGAACCTGCATTACAGGTTAACTACAGGTAAACTACTGCAATGTTGAATTTATCTGAGGCCTGTGAAATTGTGTTAAGCTTAGTTGTCTGGGTCTAAAATAAACAAGGTAAGCAAGTAATTTTGCTGCCTGTAGTCTCAGTATTAATTTGCCTGTTTTATGAAAAGCAACCTCAATCTATTTGTTGTTGTCTCCAGTAGATTCAGTCTGGATAGACAGTCCATTAAAGGGCTCTGATGACTATGAAGGCTACCAGTACTTCATGGCTCCAGCCAGGCCATGTATGTATTCACTAGATCAGTGGAATAATACTCTCCTCTATGCTCTCAACAGCAACAGGAGCATCAGCCTGTTGTGTTGTGAATCATATATAGTTTTTTTTTTCCTGTTTATGTCCTATGAACCTGCCTCTTACCCTCTTTTCTGATCACTTAAGGAATTTTGTAATCATAACAATATACTTTATGGTGGTTAATTAGAAACCACATAATATGATTGGTTCTGCTTTAATTCTATTAAATTGGTTTGGCTCTAGTTAATTTTCACTGACTCTAAAGAATCACAGCCAATCATTCACTTTTTAAGATTGGGTGAAATAAATGATGCTAAGGGATATGATAAAAATGAAAATCAGAAAATAGGCGTGACAATTGACTAATACAGAACATGTTTAAGTTTGAGATTGTTTAGCAGAGGCTTGATAGAAGACAGTAAAGCTACAGTCTAGTCTCTGTGTTAGGTGATAAAAGGTAAATGTTTAAAGTCTAGTCTCTGTTAGATGATAGGTTCTTGAGTGCTACTTTTAGACCGAATAAATGAAGACTATACAGAAAACAGTAATGCAAATGTGTAATTAAACAAAAATTATCATTACCTTAGTTTTGCAAATCTAAACTAAAATCTATTCTTGGGGATGTAGAAATCGGCAAAAGAAAATTTAAGCTAATAAATTACTGGAAATAGAAACACAGTTTCTTTTTATGTATGCCTCTTCAAGGACTTCTTTTAGACAAATAAGTTTAGCACCTACAAGAGAAAATGTTAAAAGGCATTCACTCCAAAAACTGTTTGATAAGACATTAAACTCTACAATAACAGGAGAGGAAATTTGAAAAGTAAATATTGAAATAAATAATTTTTGTCAAGTGTCCCCTTTTTGGTTTTTGTCTTCTTCTAGGGTTTGACCTTCTAAGTTCAGTACTGAAATGCCTTTTTGCATTTATTTCAGTAAGATTAAGTGTTCTTTAAAGCTCCCATGTTCTTTATTTGTTCAATTATTTCTAAGCAGGACATTATTCTAACAAAAGACTATCTTGGTGATATGTACTTTTATAAAGATGGCATGATAACTGTGATTGAAAGAAAGAGCAAGAAGAGGGTGAGGACTCCCTTCATAGACTCCAAGTAATAATATATATTAAGTGGAAAAGGACAGCCCAAGGATGGCTGTCTTTAAGACTGATGTGTTTGAGCATTCATCATAATTCCAGCCAAGGTCTAGACTTAAATTGAAAGAATAAATACTTTCAGAAGTTGAATACAGTACTGCTGCAAGCAGTCTCCAGGGCTACCAAAAATAAAGCTCAGAATATTCAGATTATAAACAGTATAAATATAAAATATAGGAAAACATAATAATCATTCCAGATTCCAATGTGGCATTTACATGTGTCTATACAGTCATACATAAACCAATATCATAAAAGCTTTCTACAGAGACTTCAGCAAAGTGGAATACTGAAAGAGATCTGTGTGTTTTTAGTTCCTCTGTCTTGTTTTCTTCTTTCAAAACTATTGTATACATGCTAAAATATTATCTCTTAGAATTTAGTTTGTTAGTGTTTTAAAAGAGGAGATTTTGGGATGGAACTTGAAAATATCATCCTGAGTGAGATAATCTAGTCCCAAAAGAACACACACGGTATGCACTTACTGATAAGTGGATATTAGCCCAAAAGTTGAGAATACCCAACTCAATAGTTGTTTTTCAGAAAGGCATAATAATATTAAAAGCAAGCATAGAATGTACCTCCTCACACAATAGTAAGTAAAGTTCCATAATAATAAAAAAAAATACAATGAGCTTTTACAATTACACTAAAAAGAGAAATAGGCTTGGAACAAACATCATCAAGGAAAAACATCATTCGGGGTCAGATCCAAGGATGAAGCCACAGATGTGCAGTACGATAAAGCAAGGCCATTTGAAACTCTTGCTTTGAACTTATAATGAACTTATAGAATGGAATGCTGTTTGAATTTACTATCAACATTCTTCTGTCACTCCACTTTTATATAACATTTTTTCCATGAGGTAATTTTTTTACATAGAAAACTTTTTGTTTAAAGGCTAAAAAAAGCTGAAAGCAATAATAAAACAGGGTTGTAGACATTTCTGCTACATCCCGGGTATGTATTTTTCTGCATGCATGACTCTTCATTTCGCTCCTCTTTTACTTTTTCTTTTCTCTCTGATTCATGAGTTAATGAACTCCAAGTGAGGGGTCCCTAAGCAAAGAAAAAAGAACCCTAGCAATTGAGCCTGCTTTCTTAATCCTCTTCTCTGAACAGCAAGGATTAATTGCCAGAAGTCATCAACATAAAGCTTTAGAATAACAAAGAGATAAAGAAAAAATTAGCAAAAAGGAAGCCCCAGCAATCACAACTTTTGCCACCACAGTCACAACTTTCACCATGCCACCCCTTACTGCTTGCCTCAGTCTACCTAAATGCCAGGAAGGTCTCTGACAATTAAAATGTTGAAACTGAGAGAGTTGAGAGGGAGTGGCTTAGTTAGAGAAGGTGGTTTTCAGGGAAAGGTCTCTTTGAACTTAGACTGGGTTTGATTCATAAGGAAGATTTATCTATAATCACACTGTAAATTCAGGAAACACCAAACTACAAACCATGTTTTTCTTTCCACTGTGACAGAGAGTCCAGAGCTTTACCTTTAACCTTCATTTGGTAAGAAAACTGTCTCCTTCTCATTGTGGTACTTTGTGTACATGATCTACTTTCTCATGAGTCTTCCCCAAAAAGTAAGTCTAACAGAACTAGAGTTAGTGCATGTGCAAAGATTCTATAATGTATACATTTTTTCCGCTACTTACAGAAGTGCTGTGCATCGGGCTAAACAGCTGTTAGAGGAAATCTTTGGCAGAACAAAATTAATGTCAATCTGAAATTTAGGGTCCTAACCTTGGTCTGTTCACTTGTCTTCCTTAATGTAATTAAACTCTTAAAACGTTAAATACATTTTTTTCCTGTCTGCAAGATGTGCCAGCATAATGATGGCACAGAACTTGTGGGAGTGGCCAATCAATGACTAGTTCAACTTGAGAACCACATCACAAGAGGGATCAAAAGCCTGACAGTGCCTGGAGGGATAGGAACCAGAGGCTTGTGGTCAAAATTAATGGGAGTTTTTACCCAACCTTTGGTCATTTAGTTCCCAAAGACACAAAACCTTTATATTTATAATAAGCCTAATAACACTAGAGCTGGGCAGAAATCAAAACTCTAAGATCCTTTGTCTACTTCTTTGTTGATAATACTGAGTTATAACTTGCCATGCTCTATCTGGACTCCTCTTACTCCCACTGGCCATATATCTCATTGATATATTTTCAATATATCTCATTGATATATTTTCATGATTCACCTACCCTATAGCATCTTCTTCTCTCACTTCTATCTCCTTCTCTCTTGTGGTCTATGCCATAGACACTAAACCCAAAAACCAAAGCCCCACCTATTTCTCTTCTGCTCAGCTACAGGCTGTAGGCATCTTTATTGACCAATCAAGAATAACTTGGGAGCAAAGCTACATAGCATCATTTGGTGTAGGTGAGGATTTCCTCATCTCTGGGACAACCAGACCATAGGGGTCGGTATTTAGTATTACAATACCAAACTTCAATGGAGGCTGTATAACTTAAGAGATCTAGCATAGAACCAAACACGATAGGCTAAAAAAAATGTTAGTGAAATGATTCCTGGTGATATTCTGCTATACTCATAGACTGAAGCCTAGCCCAATTATCATCAGAGAGGTTCCACCAGGCAACTGATGGGAGCAGATGCAGAGACACAAAGTCAAACATTAAGTGGAACTCAAGAACCCAAAGGAAGAGAAATCAAGATTTGGAGCCAGGGGGTTAAGGATACCACATGAACATGGCCCATAGAATCAACTGAACAGGGTTTATAGGGCTCACAGAGATTGAACCAGCAGTCAGTATGAATCTGAGATAGGTTCTCTGCACATATGCTATGGTTGTGTAGCTTGGTGTTCTTGTGGGCCTCCCAACAGTGGCAGTGGGGAGCTGTCTCTGACTTTGTGTCTGCACTTGGAACCCTTTTCCTCCTACTAAATTGCCTCACCCGGCCTTGATATAAGGATTTGTGCTTAGTGTTAATTTAACATACTATGCCATGTTCAGTTAATATTACTGGGAGGACAGCCCTGTTCTGAAGGGAACAAAGGAGAAGTGGATCTGGGGAAGAAGGGAAATGGAGAAAGGGCCTGGGAAGAGTAAGAGTAATGCAAGGAAACTGTAGTTAGGATGTAATAAATTAGAGAAGAGTAAATTTTTAAAAAGAAAGAAAGTGGTTTTCTTTATCAACAAACATCATTTTTACTAGTTTGTTTCTATAGTAATAATACATTTCATTAAATTATTATTAAAAATAATAATTTTCTTTTAACAATGATAGCAAACTAGAATGGCACTAATGGATATGACAAAATGGACAAGGGACAGCCCATGAGATAGTAACCCTATGCAAAAAACAAAAAAACTCCAGGCAACTAAGGTACTTGAGTCTGAGAAATAGTCTCCCCCATAGAAAAATACACCAGTTGGTTAACCAATACAAAATGCTCCACTTTAAAAACAAGTATACAAGTAACATTATACAGAAAGATTAGGTTGTATTTAGGAATATATATATATATTATATATATATATATATGTAAAATCAGTAATAAGGGAAAAGGCCACAAGTTTGAAAAAAAGAGTAAAAAGGGATATATGGGAGAGTTTGCAGGGAGAAAGAGGAAGTGAGAAATGATGTAATAGATTATAATTTCAAATATAAAATAAATAACAACAATAAAATGATAGCTGACTTATTTTGTGAACTTAAAAAGAAAAACAAGTTTATGAGTCAAATCAACTTTCATTTAGGGAACGATGGTCTCTTTTGATTAGACGTGCAGAAGTGTCCTGGAAACTTGAACCATTGTCAAACCCTTCTTCCCCAAACCATCTCTCAGCTCCATGTGAACCAGCGTCTTTCTGCTACTCCAATGGTAACTGATCTCTATCACGTGCTATGTGCCTGAGTTATACTTTTTGTGCTAGTTAAATATGATGGTATTGACGCTTGATTAGGCACATTGGGTGGTATTTTTGTTGATTGTTTTGTTAGGTTTTGCTCTCTATGTCCTATGAAAGAACCTTGAACACATAAGAATAATGGGAAAAAGCTGGCATACATGGAATGATGGGTTGTCTGGATTTAGTGTCAACTCAGTTAAGAGACATTTTTGAGACAAGAAAAGCTAATATTTTTTAACTAAAATACCTTATTTCCATGTAAACCAGAGTTTTATATATTATATATACATATATACATCATATGTATACATATATATATATACATGTGTGTGTTTGTGTATATTATGCATGTATATATGTATATATAATATATAATGCATATAATTCTGCATTGTATATATAATGGATATGCATATACAATGCATATATGCAATATATACAATAATACAATTTTTGCTGTGTTTTATATAAGCTTTTTTATGTTAACCATAACAATGCAAATAAATGATGCTGATAAATAAGGAAAGGTAGTTATTATATTTCTACAAATTAGTCAGAGCTTTAAGTATCTTTAACACAAACATTCCACTTATTCCTTAAAAAAATTTCTTGCACTAAACTCATGTTTATACAGGAGGAATTACACACAGGCAATGAAGCAGCATTTTGAAAAACAAAACCAGGAGATATAACTACATAAATTGCATGTTTTATGACATTTATTATACCTGTCTTGTTCTCTACACATGGCAGTTATACTGGAAAGTAAACATTATCTATTCTTGGTGTCTGCATCAAAAAGCCTCCTTCAATACTTTGGCGACCAGAGCAAATACACAAGAAAAGAGCAAGGTGAATGTCTAAGTTTATGGAACCCACACAAAGCTTCTCCAGGATGCTCAAAATCCATCCCTAATGAGGTTTTCCTATCTGTACTATGTATGATAAAGAAACTGAGAAATGATAAGATTTGGTTATAAAAGGTGACATAGAAATACATCCTGAAATGATGCAGATTTGATCTCCTCTCTCTTTAGATTGGATATTTATAATATGCAGGGTTTCTTCAGTTTATGGCACCTTGAAGATTTCATAGCAATATTGTACATGTTAATTACATCCAACATAATCTGATTTCATTTAATTAACAATGATGAAAGCAGGTGGCCAAAGGCTCAAGTGAATTAGTACAAGCCAAATGCACATTCATCATTTGCAGCTTTTGCTGCAACTGCTCTCCAACCTCAAATTTCAGAACACAAACTCATTTTTTAGGGGAAAAAGAAAGATTGGGAAAGGTCTATAAGAACTGTTTTTGCTTTTGTTTTGTTTTGTTCTTCAGATATGAGACTGGGAAATGCAAATGGCTTTCTTGTTTCCTTATTATGTTAGCTAATGCTTATCATTTCACACACATGTCAAACACTAATTGATGAAACTTTAAAAGAAGATAGGAAAAATAGCAGCTCAGTTTGAAATCTAAATTTAAAATGGCTTCTCATTTCAATTCAATGACTCACAAAAACACCATTTCAAACTTCTTGCTGGCTTGGAGCTTAGGAGGAAGGATCAACTCACTGACATGACCTTTTAGTTACATTAAAACTCTGATAAGTGAGTATTTGTTTACTTGTCTATATTCAGTAGTCTTGTGTTTATATAACTTTCACATAACAAATCCATCCCTCAAAGTCTGATGTGCATTTTTAATAGAACTAATTAAACAGAAGAACTTTAGAAAGCTTCTCTCCACGGCTCATTAACAGTTAGATAATTTCTACACAGGGCTGGGAAAAGCATTTGGTCTTTAAAATTATACATAGATCTTTAATGCCACCATGTCATCTTCCTTAACAAAATAAATTTTTCAAGTGCACTGGGGCATAGCTAAATGAATGCTGATTCATGAAAGTGAACTATGATCAAAAGGCCAGGACCAGATTCATTGCTGCTCCATTCATAATAGCCAGAAATTGGAAACAGTGGAGATGTCTACCAGTGAACAAATGGAAAATAAAATTGCAGCACATTTACACAATAGAATATATTTAGCTATTTTCTTTCAAACAAACAAACAAAAAAAATCCATGAAATTACCATGTGAAAGAATGGAACTTTATTACCTAAAACCTCATAGGAAATAAAGATCATGAGTTTAGGGGAAGCCCAAACACTGTTGTTCAGCTAAAGGAATATAAACATAAAGTGACTTCTAATAACCTTATACTATACATAGATCAAGGTCTCTTTCAACCATCATTTGAGAATCATCCCCTGCTCTACGTAGGAAGTAATACAGGGATCCACAATTGGACAAGACACATGGAATGGAAGACTTTGGAGAATTCAGTCTTAAATAAATTGTCTTTATCAAATCCTTCTTCTTGGGACTTAGGGAACTATACAGAAAGCAAGGCAGAAAAATTGAAAGAGCCAGAGTGGATGGAAGACACCAAGGAAAGAAGGCCTTCTAGGTGCAACAGGACTGAGGCATATATGATGATACAGAGACTGTGACAACATCCACAGGGCTTGAATTGGTCCAAATCGGACAAGGTCCTAGAACTGAGATGAGGAAGAAAACACAAGCATGCATATCCAATGAAGAAGCTATCTCTAATTAACCACCACTCACAAAACAAAATCAATGGTTTCTCATATTGAGTCTCACTGGAGATACAAACCTCACTTAAAGGTAGACACCTTGTCCAGTATTCTATTGCTGTGAAGAAATGTTATGACCATGGTAACTCTTTTAAAAAGTAACATTTATTTAGAACTGGCTTAATTTCAGAAGTTTAGTCTATTGTCATTATAGTGGGAAGCATTGTAGCATGCAGGCAGACGTGATGCTAGTGAGATAGCTGAGAGTTCTACATCTGTATCAGCAGGCACCAGGCAGAGAGAGACGGTGAGTCACTTGACCTGCCTTGAGTTTCTAAAAGTTCAAAGCCCACCCTTAGTGATAAATTTCCTCCAATAAGACCGTGCCAATGCAAATAATATCACCTCTTATGAGCCTACGGATGCCATTTTTACTCAAACCCCATTAGATGGCTAACCCTAGATGGCTAATGCAAAATGAACTCAAAAGCATTTTGTGGGATTTTTAAAAATATATTACTTTGTCTCAGCATTTTTTATTTACTTGTTTTTGTATGTTTTAATTTCCAATTTTATGGTTTTATAGGTTTTGTTTGTATATGTTTATGCATGGTGTGTGTGTATGTGGATGTGTGTGTATGAATTTATATGTATTCCTTGTGTTCTTTGTTTTCTTTTAGTTTGCTTGTTTTGTTTCATTCTTGTTTGTCTTTTTAATCTGTCTGTTTTCTTAAAAGGGAGAGAAAGAACATGGAGTTAGAGGAAGGTGTGGAGGATCTGGGAAGAGATGAGTGAGGGAAAACAATTATCTGAATACATCATATAGAAAACAAAACCTTTCTATTACATTTTTTCAAAAAGTCTACCAAAGACTAAGCCAAATACATTTCCAACAACTTGACAAATCCATCATCATGTGTAATGGAGACTTGCTTAAAGTGTAGAGTCCAGATAAACTCTCACAGTGCGGAACACAATTCAACTCTACCTACAGTTCCCAAACATTTGGTTTCCCAGTGAAGGCACTACATAGACTTCATTGGAGAAAATAAGAAATTTGTATGCCTGTTGAATAGCTGCAACATTTTCTGAGTCTTAAACCCCTTCTAAGGTTTAACAGAAACTATTTCCTAAGTTTTGTAGCTTACTATGTTTTCAGCTCCTGTTTCTAAAGTCACTGAAATGCTTAGGGAAATAATGTGTACTCTAGTTCCTTTTAATAATTCATATGCCTTTCCAATAGAATAATTTTAGCCATTAGGGAGACTAAAAGCTCTTATTAGTGCCTTCCACCAGACACTGAAGACTCTTAGAATATCAAATTTTATAAAGTTGAAGAATTCATCCTTGGTATACTCATTTTATACCCACATATGAGTTTTTAAATGATATTTAAATTGGTCTTTAATGCAGAATAATTAGTCATAAAGTCCCACACAAAACTAATTCAAGTTGGAAAAATACACTAATTTAAAGTAAATGCAATTTTCTAACATACAGCTACACCAAAAAAATAAGTGCCAAAACCACAAAGAGGCATTTTAATCTGAAATTAATATTTTTATTTATGTACTACATGCAAATTCAGTTTTTTTTAAAGCACTATTGATAGCTTCTCTAAAGAGGCTGATCTTTCTTTTCTATGATAACTTTTTAAAACGTTTTATAGTTATTAATAAATTCCAATTTTTAATTAGAAAATACCAAGATACATTTTAAATGAATTGAGAAATTATTATTTCAAATTCTGAATTAATAAACACTAAAGTGTCATTATGACAAGATTTATTTCCTTGTTAAATATTTTTAAACATTTAATATGTGTAAGACCTATGAATAAGTAGATTCAGTAGTTTAATAGAATAATCATACACCTTAGGGACAGGAAGGTCAACAATTAGATGTAATTTTTATACAGACAATGCTGTATAGTGCAGATAAGAAAACTAAAGGCAAAATATTAGAATTGATAGTTTGGATGTAGAAGTTGCAATTATGAGTGGTCCACTTATGAAGGTAGTCTTCATATAAAAGTTTTCTCATTGTCAAGATATAAAGGAAGTAAGGAAAATGCTCTCTGGTGTCAAGATCTATAGCACATTGCCCAATATGGAAGTACAATAGTTGAAGAATAGCAAAATGGTTAGTGTAACTTCACAGACTGAGTGAAAGGAAGTATATTTGTTACTTTTTTGTTCCTGACAAAATGACCAAAAGAGAGAGAGTTTATTTTGCCTATGATTCCAAAGGGAGAGTCCAGGATGATGGGAAGTCATGGATCTCAGCAAGGACAGGAAGCTGAAGAGTAACATTTTATTCACAAACAGGAAAGAACACTGGAAGAGGAAGAAAGCGATAAACTTCAAAACCTGTTTTGAGTGTGTAATTCCTCCAGCAAACCTTCCCCTTTGAAATGGTTCCATAACCTCCCTAAACAGTGTCACCAAAGGGACTATGTGGTTTAATGTGTGTGTGTATGGGGGGGCATTTCTCATTCAAACAATCATAGGAAATGTGGACAAAAGGGAAAGTGCCTTTGGGGAGGGCTGTGGCAATCCGGAAAAACTCAGAGAGAATTTTGACTTTAGTCTTAGTGAAGAAGGGAGCCTCTGGAAGATTTTACAGGCAAGGTTATGCTTTGGAAAGTATCTGGCTGGCTGCCATGTTGAAAACACACTTTTTGGAGAATGAGAGAAAATAGCATGACAAAGTGAGGGTGATTTTATTGACCCTGGTAACAAATGAGTGTAGCTTGCTCCCATGAAGAACCAGAAGGGAAAGATCTCCATAGCACCTTCATCAGTCTCTTCTGAGCTATGGGTACCTGTTTTTTCTTACAGAACAGAATGTGGTTTTCTGTGTCAACATCCATCATCTTAATTTTCTCCCTTGGCATGCTATAAGCACGTAAAAGACAGGGACTTTATCTTATCCATTTTATGTTCTCAGAGTTTTTATTCTGCTAAACATATAAAGATCATCTACCAACGTTTTTGAGTAAAGAAGTCAAAACTAATTGTAATAACTAATGCTTATGGTTTCACTTCAGTATAACTTCTTATATGCAACTAAAAAAGGTAACAATACCATTGAAAGAGTAATAGTCATCCAGAATTATTTAGTTGAGAGATAGCAATAACTATATTCCTTTTCTTTCATGCATTTTTCCACTGGGAAGAAATTCATATTTCATGGCAAGCTGTGGTTGCTTACTAACAAGTACTCCAATATATCAACTCTACAAAATGGTTAGGAATTTTATATTCTCTAAATTTAAGTATGGAAAGACTCCAACTTTTCAAAAGCCTAACTGATATAATATGAAAATGTTTTCAGAAATAATTACTTGGAAGAAAAAAAAGGCTTTTAAATAATACCATTAAGATTAAAAAACAGACTTTTATGTCAGTGTACATTCATGTCTCCAAGTTGAAGAGAAGCTCTATTAAGTAAGATTTCCAGAACTCATTTGAAAAACATCTTATGTGTCACAAAGTGTAACCAAAAAATATTAAATCTTTTATCCAAAACAATTGTTGTGGTAAATTAGAAAACAGCATTTTTAATTTTTGTGATTCATTAGAATTTCTTTCTTAGAATAATTTTTGATTATAGAGTTAATATCTGTTTATTCTGAAAAGTTGACAAAGATATACCTGAATAAAATCATATGATTTCCACAAGATATATGTCCTGTTAATATTCAGTATGTTTTTAATTATTTCAATATAAGACCATCCATTTTACTTACTTTATCATACATCTTACTTTGCAAAGTCAGTTATATAATCTAATCTTATTGCACATAATTTTTACTTATATCACCATTTCCCTTGGTACCAAATATTCTTTAAGAGTATATTTTACAGTCAAAGAAAATGCAAAAAGCATAAAACTCCTAACCCAAAACATCCAGGAAATCCAGGACACAATGAGAAGACCAAACCTAAAGATAATAGATATAGAAGACAGTGACGACTCCCAATGTAATGGGCCAGTAAATATCTTCAACAAAATTATAGAAGAAAATTTCCCTAACCTAAAGAAAGAGATGCCCATGAACATACAAGAAGCCTACAAAACTCCAAATAGACTGGACCAGAAAAGAAATTCCTCCCATCACATAATAATAAAAACACCAAGTGCACTAAACAAAGAAAAATTTTAAAAGCAGTAAGGGAAAAAAGGCAAGTAAAATATAAAGGCAGGCCTATCAGAATTACACCAGACTTCTCACCAGAGACTATGAAAGCTAGAAGATCCTGGGCAGATGTCATACAGACCCTACAAGAACACAAATGCCAGCCCAGGCTACTGTACCCAGCAAAACTCTCAATTACCATAGATGGAGAAAACAAGATATTCCATGACAAAACAAAATTTACACAATATCTTTCCACAAATCCAGCCCTACAAAGGATAATAGATGGAAAACATCAACATAAGGAGCAAAACTACACCCTAGAAGAAGCAAGAAAGTAATCTTTCAACAAATCTAATTCCACCTCTTACAACAAAAACAACAGGAACTGACAATTACCTTTTCTTAATATCTTAATATGAAAATTAATTTTACCAACATATCCTAATTGATTGAAATCTAAAAATGTGAGGAATTAGAAATTTGTTGATTGTCATCCAATGGTCTCTCTAATTTGGTAATTGGAGAAATAGGTCCAATATTGTACAATCTATATATACTTTCAGCTTGTTTGTGACAGTGTCTTGCTGTGTACAACATAAGGGTCTTGAAATCTTGCTTCTCCTATCTCAGCCTCTCTATTAGTAGTATTGTCTATTTCATGTTTTTACACTATACTATGGTTTTCACAACAGCTTATATATTTCAAAAGTATTTATTATTCAAGGGAGACATAAGACAATTAACTTGGGAGGTGGCTTGTAGGAAAGAGAACAACAAAGAGTGAGACTGAATGCCTTGCTTGACATTTTTAGCTTTTGTATCAAGTTTGGAGAAGAGGTCTTTATAAGTTACTCTTTCTCTGAGATGAATGCTTTTCTAAATTATCACAGCCAATGAACCAGTTTCTTACTCACACCTAATGTCCATGCCACCCTCCAAGCAGAACCATTGTTCATTGAAACAGTTGGTGAATGACTTTATGGATAGATTATCTTAATACACACACCATTTCTTAAATGAATGTAACTTGTTCTCTGTGGCCTGAGAATAAAGTCACTCACTCAAGTCAAATAGTTTTGACCATAGAAGGAAGTCTATATTCAAAAATCGTGCCTACAATTCATTCCTTGGTGCAGCAGAACTGTCAACTCTCAGCTTAGCCAGGATGGAGGTAAAATCCTTTGGTGATGTGAGAGTCATTGAAGTACAGCCTTATATTGCAATGAAATCCAATGTCTAAAAATTGTTCTTATTTTGGGCTTGTACCACAATAAGAGCCAAGATTTTAAACTCTACTAAATACAAAACAAATAAACAAACAAACAAACAAAAAGACGTTGTATATTTATGTTCATTTAAGAAAATACTAGTAGTGATGTATTATTTTGAAATATACAGTTAATATGTTTGGAGTTATTAAAAATTTATATTGAGAAAAACTAAGTATTTTCAATATTGCTGTAAACAAACATCTACATAACACTGTTAAATTGATTGTTGTTTTATATCAAACAACTTTTATAATACTTGTTTTTATTGTTATAATATTTTATAAATTTTAAGGAATATGACAAAAAAAGATATTGTAGGTATTGAAGAGGGGGTCTCTGGGAGGAGTTGGAGTACAAAAGGGAAACAAGAATGAGATTTAATTCTATTTGTTTAAAATATGTTTTTAAATGTTAACCAATTCAGATAAATTGAAACATATAACTTTTCTCATCATAATGCAATAAAAGTTAAAAAAAAGAGTATGTTTTAACATATTTTTGTTGTAATTTTTTTATTATCTTCAGATGGCTAATTCTGTGCTAAGTGACTATTACCTATTTGATGGTAGTAAGCACTGTAAAGGGACTTGTGAAGTACTTGCTTTTTAGAGAGCTTATATTCAACAAGAAGTCTAGTTAAGTGGTGAGCGCTACGGGTTGCTGCCAATGGAGCAGAGCTGGAGCATCTGGGTTTAGTCTAGGGCCTGACAGGGACAAACAAATTGGATGCATTTTGTCATCTGGCCAGGGGCAATGGTAGGTGCTGCTGCTCCATTACCAGAAGCAGGAGAACTTGCTAGTTCTCCTATAGATTCTCAATTGGCTGTGGGTTTCTGGGCCTCTCATGTGCAGGGAGGAAGACTGTCTGAGGCAGCAGTTTGGGTTGTTTTTGTTTTCCTAGGAATGCCCTTCTCTGTGTTTCTGTGAGTATTCTGTTTGTGCTTTTTGTCATCTCATAAAAGTTTCTCTCTGATTCCTAGGATGGGACAAGCACGAAGCACCTCACTGGGCTGGGTCCTAAACCATTTTAAGGACTTTTGCTAAATTGCAGAAGACTCTGGTCTGACTGTTCATCCCTGCAAACTATCTTTTGCAAGAATGAGTGACCCACGTATAAAGAAGGATGGCTTGAGGAGGGAACTTTCCATTTTCCCATCATTTACAAGGGGACAGTTTAGTTTACAGGGCCTGGGGCCACCCAGACCAAGTGCTATGGGCCTCAATGCTCCCCACCTTTCTTCCTCTAAAAGAAGGTCAGCCTCAGCCCATTGCTTTGCTCTCCATTTCTGCTCTGGAGAGGAGGAACTCTTTCCACCCTCCTTATGTTCCTGGTCCTGCCACTGCTCTGGCTTCCTCTGCCCAGACAACATAGACTGAAGGGTGGGGGTGGGGTGCAGCAGTTGATTCCCCTGACTCTCCTGACTCCACCTGGTGTCATCCTCACATTCTGGCCCATACTGCCTAAAGGGCCATGGGACCCTCAGATGCTCAGATGTTTCTGAGGGAGAAAGTTCATGACCCATGTGTCATTTGCCAATAATGATCTTTATACAATTGTAAGTTTCAGAAATCCCCATTTTTAGAAGGGCCATCAGCTTTCACAGATCCTCTGGATTCAATCATGCTGCAACAACTGTCAGCAGCTGCTCCAGGTCCTATTCAAGGAAAGAGAGAGGGGGGATCATGGGAGTTGACTAGAAATTGTGTCCAGGACCAAATGGGCTGCCTGCTCAAGTTCAGACAGAGATCAATGCAGCCTTTCCTTTGACTCAACCTGACTGGAATTTTAACACTGCTGAAGGTAAGGGGAGGCTCCGGGTCTGTCACTAGATTCCGATGGGGGGCTTCTGAGAGGCTGCCAGACAGTCCACAAATTTGTCTAAGGTGCTCCAGGTGATGCAGGGAAAGCACGAGAGTGCTGGGTAATATCTAGAAAGACTTTCTGAAGCCTGTAGGACCTACACTGCTTTTGACCCAGAAGTCAGAGAGCACCAGTCAGCACTTATAAAAGCTTTTGTTAACCAAGCTGCCCCTGGGATCTGTTGGACGGTTCGGGCTGAATGGCTTTGTGGCCTGCCTCTGGAACCCAAAAGCCAGCCTCGTTTTGCCTTTGAATGACAAGATTTGGAGAGAGGTATCGAGGGAAAACTGACTTGGATATTCCTGCCTCAAAGATTCAAGAACTTATTTATCATCTTTGGCAAGCCACTGCATGAGGACTTGAATGAGCACTGGCAGGCCCACCCCCAAATAACTGTGCTCCAATATGTATTGTGGGCCTTCAACTTGGAAACATGTTAGGAGGCCACAGGAGAGCTGCTACAGGAACCGAGTCAACTTGGCTACCAGGTGTCTGCTAAGAAGGCTCAGCTTTGTCAATCTGAGGTCACCTATCTGACCTCATATTGAAGGAAGGGAAGCCAATGAATGCTGCTGGACCTCCAGGAAGGCAACCATCCTTAGCCTCTCCGTCCCATCAGCCTGAAGGCAAGTACAAGAATTTCTTGGATCTGCTGGATTTTGTAGATTTTGTGTGTCAGGGTTCAGTGAGATAGCCAAACTGTTATAGGAGACCACAAGGGGCTAAGAAGACAAAATAGAACGGACCCCTGAGATTGACATGGCTTTGAAGATTCTAAGAGCCTTATTGGAGGTTCCAGCCTTGGACCTCCCAGATATTCAGAAACCTTTCCACCTGTATGGGGATGAGAAAAATGGCATGGCCAAGTAGGTGTTCATCCAAACTTTCAGACCATGGAAAAGATCTTGTTTATCTAAGAAGCAGGATCTGGTGGCCCAAGGATGGCCAGCCTGCCTCTGGATCACAGCTGCCACTGTCATGCTAGTCAAGGACACTAACAAAATAACCGTGGGGCAGGAACCTGTTATCACTCTCCTCCCATGCTCAAGAATCCACCCAGCTGGTGGCTGTCCAATGCTAGACTGGTACACTTTCAGACTCTACTTTTGAATCCCCCTCCCATAAGATATGACCCATCATCTGCCCTAATCCCAGCCACCCTGCTACCTGACCTATCCTCAGATGTGCAGCATGATTGCTCTATAGTTCTGGGGCACATCCAGAACATCAGGCCGGACTTGACTGACATACCTTGGGCAGACATGGAATGTATCAATTTCATAGACTGGAACAACTTCATCCAGAATGGATTCAGATATGCAGGAGTGGTGGGAATGGACTTAGACTCTATTATTTGGACAATTGCTTTATTGTCAGGAACTTCAGCTCAGAAAGCTGAACTAAAGGCTCTAACTCGGGCTTTAAAATGGACAAAAGGAGCCATAGCTAACATTTACACTGACAACAGATGGGATTATTGACTGATGATGTAAAAAAAAAAAAAAAACATTAAAAATAAGGAAGGAATATTTGCTTTATTGGAGGCATTATGGCTTCCTCTCAAAGTGTCCATAATTCATTGCCCTGGGCATCAGAAAAAGGCATCAGAAATAGGTCTAGGGAAGAGGATAGCTAACAAAGCTGAAAGAGAGGCCACGCAAGCTTCTACTGCCAACATTCTGCTAGCTTTGCTACTCCCCACACTCCCAGCCATGCCTGAATATACTGGTGAAGACAAATGACATCAGAAGAAATGCCAAGGAGATTACAGAAGAGATGGATAGTTGCTGGCCTCTCAAGGGTAGACCTTCCTACCTAAGGAGTTTGCTCAACAACTCATCCAATAAATTCATCAAGCTTCACAAGAGTTCAGGGTAAGTAGGGAGGATGGATTGGACCCTGAAGGAGGCCTTAACAAAATTAACCCTTGAAACTGGTGGTGACTGGGGGCCTCTCTTTCCTTATGCCTTACACAGGACTAGGAATACCCCCTGTACTTGAGGTCCCCCCTTTTGAGATCCTATATTGGAGGTCCCCTCCCATACTGCCTAATATCCAGTCTGATATCTTAACTGAATATGACCTTCATAAGTTTTTAAAATCCTTGGGGGTAAGAAGCAACCTGCCATCTGCCAGGTATGAGTCTGTTCCTCCCCCTAAACCCCACTGGTTTGAACCAGGTAACAAAGTCTGGATTAAGAGACATAACCACCAGACTCTGGAACCTCACTGGAAAGGACCTCATACCGTGATCCTGACCATGCCTGTGGCTGCTAAGGTGGACAGGATCAGGATCCTGCTTTAAGCTTGCCAGGAGAGATCTTGGAGTTGAGGTCCCAGCAGAGGAGATTTCCAGGCAAACTTCCACAAGAATGACAGAAGGTCACCCCATATCCTGTCAGTCCCCTGAAACTGTGACTCTAGTGCTCCTGACTCTGCTTACTTTCTGCTTACATTTTTCTGCATCAGCCAGTAGCCTTCTCACTATCTAAATACCCTCAGGAGGTAGTGCAACAACCTTGTCATCAAGGTCACAGTGGCTGGCAAGAAGGCAGGTTGGACTGCTGCTTCTAACTTCTCTCTTCCCAGACTTAACACAGAACTGTTGGTTGCCAGACAGGGACTCTGCATTGGAAACAAGGTATCCCCAGCCTATTTCTACCTCTGCAATCACACTATGTAAATACCCCAACCCTCCGTTGGTGGTACTTACTTTGAGATGCCCCTAAGTGAGACACTGAGATTCAGATCAATGCAAAAGCAAGAGGTTTATTTTCTGGCACATCGGAGTCAACCCTTAATCACTTAATCAGTCCCCTCCAGGTGAATGAGGAGAAAGCGACTCCGAATGGCTATTACAAGCAATTTTTTTTATTAGATATTTTCTTTATTTACATGTAAATTTTCCCTTTCCCAGATTCCCCTCCAAAAAACAAACAAACAAACAAAAACAACAAGAACAAACCCCTTTTGCCTCCCCCCTCCCCATGCCTGCCACCCCTCCCTCTCCCACTTATTGGCCCTGGCATTCCCCTACACTGGGGCACAGAACCTTCACAAGGCCGAGGTCCTTTCCTCCTATTGATGATCGAATTTGCAATCCTCTACTATACACATGCTGCCAGAACATTCAGTCCCACCCTGTATAGTCCTTGATTGGTGGTTGGGTCCCTGGGAGCTCTGAGAGTACTAGTTAGTAATTGTTGTTCGTCCTAAGGGGCTGCAAACCCTTCAGCTCCATAGAACCTTTCTCTAACTCCTTCATTGGGGACAGTGTACTCAGTTCAATGAATGGTTGTGAGCCTCTACATCTGTATTAGTCAGGTATTGTCAGAGCCTCTCAGGAGATAGCTATATGCTTGTCCTTCCTTCAGTCTCTGCTCCATAGTTAATCTCTGCCACTCTACAAGCAATTTTTATACGTTTTAGGGGCACAGGTTACATCAGCAAGGTTACAGTTCAAACTTATTGGCTAAGCATATTGACTTTTAAATCTATTGGCTAGCAAACATAACATGATTTTTAACTCTACCTGGGACTTTCCAGAGGGTCAGGTGACTATTAGTCAGTATGTACTGAGAATTTTTTTTTACTCAAGAATGTTTCTGTGAGTGGAGAATGGAACTTGGCCTAGCCTTGATTTCAGGAAGGAGGGGGGAAGCTGAAAGGAGGGTGTGGGACTTGGAAACCCCTTAAGGTCCCGTATGGTCCCTCAGCTGTAACCCCTATTGATGCAGAATGCATACTGTGCCCGGAGAATGCTCGATGGGCTTGTTCCTTGGGGCTTACTTCAAGCATTTACAGAAATACTGCTGAAGATTTTCATGTTCTAGTACAGCTTGTACCCAGAGAGACAGTCTGGGGAAGATGTCTTCAACCAGCTAGCACTTCCAAACAATTGAGTTAAAAGGGTAGACATTTCCAATATGTTACTAGATTCTCTCCTTAGCATAGGACTGGCTGGAGCTGCTAGTATAGGGACATCAGTCTTATAAGGCTCTACAGATGGATCTATATGTGTTTGTGTGCGTGTGTGTGTGTGTGTGTGTGTGTGTGTGTGTGTGTGTGTGTGATGGAAAAGTCCACCATGGCCTTGCAGGATTCCCTATCCTCCCTGGCAGAGGTAGTCTTACAAAACAGAGAGGCCTAGACTTACTGTTCCTCCAGCAGGGATGACTCTGTGCAGCCTTAGGTGAGGAATACTGTTTCTATGTTGACCACGCAGGGGTGGTCAAAGAATCCATGGTCTTAGTCAGAAAGAGACTACAAGACAGGCCCTACTGATGTTAGCTTTGACCTGTGGTCCCTGCATAATCAATGTTTTAGTTAGGTTTGTTAATAAACCTAAGGAACGGATTTATTCTCAAACAACAATACCAGCCCACAGAAATATCTCAAGGCTTCAAGACGGCCCAGAACTAAAGGGGGGAATGAGAAGGCTGGGCTGATTCCATGACAAGCTTCAAATGGACAGTTCAGATGAAGAGGCTTATATCTCTGTTTTCAAGAACTGGGTAAGTCCAGTCCTCACAAAGTGCCCAGCTGCCTGGCCTGAGGCAAGGACAGTGAGTCAGCAGCCCTTTCTAGCCCCCATGTCCAGTATGGAATGCCAATAGAGATGGAGCAAATAAAGGTCACCTACCCCAGAATCCCCTAATGTGCTTTAAATCAGGCCTGTGAACTCACTTGGTTGTCTCTCTACCTTGGTAATGGGAGACTCCAGCCTCCAGTGTGCTGGGCTTCTGCAGAATAAACACTCTTTGTGTTTACATACTGTTTGAGCCCAGAGTATCAGTCTTTGGTGAATCATGGACTCTTACAAAAAAGATCCGAGCCATCGGATATGGTTTGTAAGAGAGATGTACCATTTAGTGCTGAGGACTCTCTACAGTCTGTTATTTGCAGCATCTTGACCAGTTGTGGGTCCCTGAGTTACTTGCTAGCTATTAAAAAAAAAAAAAAAAAAAAAAAAGCATCTCTAATGAAATTTGAGAGTGGAACTAATCTACTAGAAGAACAGAAATTAATACAAATTAATTTAATTCTTTGTTTATTTAGCAGAGTAACAGTAGTAGGTTTCCCCTACTACTACATGTAGACCATCTACAGGTTCTTGGCCCCTGTAGCGATATCAGGTACTAATTCCTCTTTTAGGCTTTGAGATGGTGATTATCTCAGTTATCAAGTCTTGTTTTCAGTTTTTCAGGATTTTTTTTTCTGTTATCCTGGGTCTTTTATATTTCCATGTGAAATTTAAGAGTGTTTCTTAAATTTCCATAAATAAAACAAATGAGTCACACCACATAATTCAAAATTTTAAAAATTTAATCTTCTAGTTAATACTTTGCTATCATCTATGTTTCTATTAGGAATAATAATCTCTTTGGAAAGGTTCAATATGATATAGTGGAAACCAGTAGAATTGTGAATATGTAATACTTTTAATATTTTGATAATAATACCTTCCTAATTACCCTGTCTTAGTATTATAAAGTATCTTGGTCACTGTTTTATTTCTGTGAAGAGACCCTATGACAAAGGCAACTCTCAGAGCTTAGCTAACTATCATCATAGCACGGAACATGGTGGTAGGCAGGTGTGGTGCTAAAGATGCAGCTGAGAGCTACATCCTGATCTGTAAGCAGAAAGGAGAGCTTGTGCCTCACATGAGCTTATGACTCCTCAAAGCCCACCCTCAGTGACACACTTCCTCCAGCTAAGGCACACCTCCTAATCCTTCTAATTCTTTTAAACAGTTCTACTCCCTCGTGGATAAGCACTTAAATATATGTGTTTACAATAGCCCCTCTTAGTCAGGCCAGCACATAAGTATAATAAATGTTATCAGCAACCATTTCATGTACACACACACACACACACACACACACACACACACGAAGTGTTGGCAGTATGTAAACATGTTAATTGATTTGCACTCCAAAGTGTGGTACAAATGTCTAGTGTTGACATAGTTTGGGAACCTGGGAGAAGAACAAAACCTTAGCTTCTATCTCAAAACACGGTCTCAGATTCTGCATTTTAGTGAGATTTTTAAGTGTGTGGCAATTGAAAAAAATGGCTTCCATAATTTCCTTAAATGATCAGTCTACATTTAATAATGTAAAATTAGCTTTTTCTAGTCATGAAAAAATTTTTAATTGCATTTATTTATTTATTTATTTATTTATTTATTTATTTTGAGACAGAGTTTCTCTGTATATCCCTGGCTGTCCTGGAACTCACTTTGTAGATCAGGCTAGCCTCGAACTCAGAAATCCACCTGCCTCTGCCTCCTAAGTGCTGGGATTAAAGGCGTGCACCACCACCGCCCAGCTTTTAATTGCTTTTAATGCTAATAATATTTTTTTAAATTTTGAGACAAGATCTTACTAAGTATCCAGGCTGACCAGGAATTCACTATGTAGACTAGGCTGCCCTCAAACTCACAGGTACTGGTGATGTAATAGGGGAAATAAGAAAATCACTGCTTCTTAGGGAAGGGACAGGGAGGGAAATAAAGGATAAGGAGAAAAGAGGATAAATGACAACAGAGACAACAATAACAATAGATAACTAGCTTTTTGTATCAGGAGCAACATGCAAACTTCTAAAGATCCTACCAGCAGTCCTATCTTGCTAGGGCAACCATGACCTATATCAACAATCAGCGTGATGTAATAACTTTAAAAGTACAGTAGTAGCATGCATATCATTGTGGTAACCAACAACTTTCTAATTTGACTTTAAGACTTATTTAACAAGAGGGATACTGGGCCTGGTACTACAAGCCTAGCTAACCTCTCAGTGCTAATGAAATCAGTTACTAGAGGATAATCTACAACGACTAATCAATTAAACCAACCTAATCTCCAACAACAGTCTGTATCTATTTGTCCTTTACCCAGAGATAAGTGCAATTTTCACCCCTCATAAAGAAAACATCTCTTTGCAACAGACAGAAATGGACAGAAAACCACAAGCAATCAAAATGTAGAGTTGTGGAGTTCAAACCCAGTGTTTACATCTATAATACACTCCGTAACTGAGACCCAGGGAACACTGTGAAAAAGGAATCAGAAAGAGTTTAAGAGCCAGAGTTTCAGATAGTTTGCTGTGAGACTGAGTCTCCTACTAACATGAGGAGCTGTACTTGTAAAGTCTTACCAACATGACCATCCAAAGGTGCTTTGAATGAGGATGACATCAATCAACATGCCTATTTTTGAAAAAGTTACTATCATTGTTTATGAATTTTAGTCCCTGAATTCATACATAATGACACATTAAAATTTAGTGGAATATATATATATGAAATTTTGACATTTATACTTCAGCTCTTAATATTTTCCAATCTCACAAGTTTCTAAAGGCATCACCTAAAACTCCTTTGTAATAATTTTTATATAATTGTCAATATGCACTTAAAACCTTTGTAAAGGTTATAGGCTACTGTTTACTGTTAACCACACTCACATTATGCTTAACTAGTTTTGTATTAAAAAAACAAAATTATAACCAGGCCATCATGCATACCTTTAGTCACAGCACTTGGAAGGCAAAGGCAGGCAGATCTCTTATGAGTTCAAGGTCAGCCTAGTCTACTAAGTAAGTTATTTTACCAAGGGCTATTTTACCGGGGCTATTTTACCAAGGAACATTGTCTTGAAAAACCAACCAACAAATAAATAATAAAATAAAATTTTAGGGGACCAAGGAAATAGTTCAGTTGGTAAAGTGCTCATAAACATGAAAACTGGGGTTAAGTTCCTCAGCGGACATTAAAAAAGCCAAGCCTAGTGGCTCATACTTACACTTCCAGTGCCAGAAAGGTGTGGGTAGGAGGATTTTGAGCCTGTCAATCTAGTTACTCAGAGTTTCAGTTTCAGTAAGAGACTCTGTCTCAAAAAACTAAGGTAAAGAGCAATCAAAGAAGATAACTAATGACAACCTCTGGACACCACGCAAGTGCATTAACATGCAGGTGCATTTGTTCACACATGTGTGCGCGCACACACACACATATGTATATATGTATATACATTAACATATAAAAAGTCTGAATAGAAATATATCCTAAACAAAACAACAACAAATCTTTCCTTTGCATCTCTTTCCATCCCTTTCCCTTCCATTTTTTTTTCTTACTTTAATCACAGCTTGGATAGCTATAGGCAGAAAATAAGCATTATTTTTCTTTTTTTCTAGTTTTTATAATATGTTCAACACTGTATTTAAAAATTCACCATGACCCCCTTGGTACAGAAATACATTATAGTTAAAATATCTAGCAGTACTCCTTTCTCATCACAAAAATTCTTCAGTAAAAAATATGGCCTTGCCTGCAAATTCACATTTGTAATGGAATAGATGAAAGAGAGGTGCTTGTAAATTCAAAAGGTGACCTTTGAGGACACCCATTCCAGGCTCATTTCTTTTCAAATAAAGAATCCTGACAATGAAGTGTCAAACTTCCAAAAGCCTATAGGATCTGGAAACCTAGCAACATTATTCCTTTGTGTTGAATATGATTTGAAAAAGAAAATCAAAACACAAGAGTGAATGCGTTGTGAAGAGAGGCACTTCCACAGGGACAGTGTGTGATTGCTGCTGTCTTAACCGTCTTTTCATCAAAAATTGACACTTCCTTACTTACCTAGGTCATCTCTGCACGGAGACTGTACATCCCAGAATCTCATGGAAAGGCTACCTCCATACTTTAGAGGTGAGAAAATACTAATGAGTAAAGATAAAAAACACACGTCTTTATTTTCTCCCCAACATATGCAAATGTGGGGCAAGGGATGTCAAATGAAACAAATGAAATGGTTCTAGCACTCCATGAGGTAAAAATCAACATTTCTGTTTCTTTTTGAGTAGAGGATACAGAAAGCTTTGCCTACTGCCGTGCATGGTAGGTGGAGCTTTTCCTCTGCAGATTTACCCAGGCTCAGTGACCCCCTCATTACTTTATCTCACTGTGTGCCGCGACCTTTACAGCTTAGCTTCTTTGCTATCTTTTATTCTGTCGTGTCTGGTTGCCTTTATTTACGGTACTACATTCCTTCCGCCAGGTCTGAATTCTTGCAGTTTGTCCTCTCCCCCCTCACCTAGCTGGGAATTTCTGTAGGTTTTTAAAGAACATTTAGTGAATTGTGTCTTGGCTAGTATGATAATTAAAGCACGTGTTATGATAAGAGAAAGTGACCACACTGCTTAAATACTGTGTATCTCCAAAGCCGTTGAAATATATGTCACTTCATTAGAATAGTTTTAAACAATTACTTAACTGGGAAACAAATGAAAGAAAAATAATGTATTGATACAGTGAGAAAATCTCTGACTTGAGTAATGTCACCTCTTACTTGGTGACATTAACCATTAATGGGTGGAAAAAGGGGAATACAAGCTTATGAGCCCTCACATTTGTCACCTTCAATAACTTCTTGAACTCTAATTAATAAAACACGTACTGCCTCTCAAGGCAATTGCCTTGATTTATTAGTTTATGTTTCTATCTCTTTTTCTACTGTCTCATTTTATTATTTTAGATATCTATAAATACAGAGTGAGTTCTGTTAACACTTGGAAGTGTTCCTGGGGTTCTCAATTACTGGCACGTTAAGGAGCAGGGCTGCTCTGTCAATATTTAGTATGTGCTTACAGGGATTTATTTACATGTTTTTCTGAACTCAACCAACCTTCTTTGGATCATTGTTTACTTTGTTACATTTGTGTCTAAAAGTACACTGAAGAATCAGACTGCAGTCTATTCCATTCTTTCAGGTCCTCAGATCCCAGGTCCAGCAGACAAGGTGTCCACAGGTCAGTAAAAGTCACCAGGGGAGCCTTTCTGAAGGAAGTTACTCACTGGAGACAGGCTTTGGGATTCAACGATTTTCTTTCTATATACTGTCTTTATACCTTCTTGACCACACTGGCACAACCCTTAACTGTGAGCCCCAAATAAAACTTTATCCCTCCGGCTACTTTTGTTGATTTTATTTTGTTTTTGTTTGTTTCTCTTTTTTCTTTTTCCACAAAAATAAAAAAGGAATTACTACAATGATATTTAGGGTTCTTTCCAGTTTTGTTATTTTTTTTTTAAATTTTAGTATAAATGTTTTCTAGATTGGCTTCTAAATTGAGTAAATGCAAAATTTAAAACTAAGAAAAGAAATTTACATAAGTATGAAATATTTCATTGTGGTTTTGATTCACATTTCATCTATAAACTATAAAATTGAAAAGATTGTGTAAGTTTTAAGCTCCATAAATATTCTAAATAAGATCTGGTGTTGTTAAACACATGGAGGTTTGGAGGGCAGCCTTTAATTTTTAATCACAAAAGATGTTGAATAATGTCAATGTGTGTGTATGTGTGTGTGTGTGTGTGTGTGTGTGTGTGTGTGTGTGTAAATGAGATGGTCCTTTTTAGTTTCTTTTTATTTAGTCTAATTTATCTGGATTTTTCTGTTTCAACACTTTCAAATGTCTTTATGTTTCTCTTTCTTCTACTTTCATCATTATTCTCATTTCATAGAAATTGGTTCAGAAAGCAACAAACTTATCACAATGAACCCAAGTGTCAATTCACTTGCCAAACAAGTCCAGCCAACCACTCTAGCTTTATCATCTTTTCTTTACTAACATAATCAGGTGAGTATTGATTTGTATCAAGCTATGAAAGTTTGGGGCTAAAACCAACCAAAAATGCTTATGTGCAAGCTTGTTGTAAGATGTAGAAACAATACAGTTACAAACAGAGATGACATGTCAGAGTCCTCAACTTCAGGTGCATTTTCTACCAGAGACCTCATTGAATTCTGGCAACACTTGAACATGGTCTAAGGCCACCTGTTTCATGGTGATTTATTTTTCTGGGAAAGGAGCTATTGAATGAGAAGATGAAATGTTTAATGTAACAAACATGAAAAATAATAATGTATGAAGATTGGAAACCAGAGAGATTTCAAGATTTCAGCATTCCTTCTCTGCTCCACTGGAAACTTCAGCATATTCTTCCATCTCTTGTATAGTTTGAGAAAGTAGACAAGTTGTGAAGCACAGATATAGAAATTCAGAAGCAGGCCATGCTGAGTGCAGTATGGTGGATCAATGTTTCCAGGATCTGCCCAGTTTCCTGAACCTTCTTTTCTTTTAATTTATTGTATGTGTGTGTGTGTGTTTGTGTGTGTGTGTGTGTGTGTGTTTTGCTTGTGTGTATGTCTGTGTACTATGACATGTATCCACAGTGCCTGTGCAGTCAGAAAAGGGCATGGGATCACCTGGAACTGAAGTTATTGTCAGTCACCATGTTGGTAGTGAAAATTGAACCCAGGTCCTCTACAAAAACAAGTGATCTTAACTACTGAGCCATCTCTCCATCCCCATCCTGGACTGTCATGTTTAGTTCATCAAAAAGTGGAGAAACAGCTCCAGAAACAGCAGGTAGATATATCATGTGACAGATAAAGTGTCAGATAAGCAACACTTTATTCCCTTAAACTTTCTTTTTAATCTTTGGGCATCTTTTTTGATTATTGAAACTTGATGGTTTTCTCCTCAGCATTATTTATTCTTTGAGAACAGAGCAGGACACAGAAAATGAAGCCAATGGTGTTATTCCAAGTACCATTGAGAGGTGCAGGGAATCTGGAAAACAGGTTCACTTGAGTACAGGGTCAGAGTAAAGAGGGACATGATGCAAAGCAGTGGAGTAGTGAGCTATGTGCAGACACATTCATGTGACCAAGGTCAGTGAATACTGTCTTGGAGACAGTGATAAGAAACTGAAAGCCCTGTTCTCCCCCTGTATAGCTATGTGTCCTTTATTTCAGATTTTCTAATCATTAGATTTGTAAGAATCTTGTGAACAAGAAATACAGATATGCCAATTAAAAGAGACAGCACCAAGTCTTTTTATGACAGTGCCCATTGCCATCAGCAACAGCCTGAGCAAATGAACAAAAAAGAAGAGCATTTTTAATCTGTCACCTGGAATAGATGTTGAGGGTCTTTTCTCCATAGAGTAATAAGGACAACTATACTTACTGCTCACTAACCTCAAAAACAACAATCTCAAATAACTTCCCATAATGGACTGAAGACACAGTTTTCTTCTCTATTCTTTAATATGATAAATTTAAGAACTTTCCAAATAAGTACATACTAGATGCTCTAATAATTAAAATTCAATTTTCAGCAAAACTTTTACATTTTCTCCAACTGCTCAATGATTAAATATTTATCAACTGAATCTAAGACCTATCTGCTAAACCAGTTCCCTGAATAATTACACCATGGCCCCAAGGACATTTGCAATGGTAACAAGCTACATGACTGTGGTGGGATTTGAGGTCTGCTAGCTAGTAGCATATACTACTGAGGAGGCCATTCAGTCTTGCTTTTTGAATTATCAAAGGACATAAGAAATATATCATGGGCTCCTTGTGCTGTCCTTGGCCCAGTATGCACCATCAATCATTTATTTCTAAAAGCATCAATGCAGGCAGCAAGGCTTTCATTGGGGCCACAATAACAAGCATCTCTGAAGCTCATTATAAAAACAAGTGGATGCAACACACAGCATCCACTTTAAATGTAAATACAGCAAACTCACAGTGGATATAAAGTACAATCAGAAATGCTGTTACTCTGGGATTTTTACTGCTGTCATCCATAAACCCTCATTATTAACTGCTGCTTTTATATTCATTCAATTCTAATTGAAAAATAATTGTGTGTACAAATAGAGACTGGCCTTCATCTAAATAAACTTGTCAGGTTATAACAATTAGTGAAAAGAATGAAAGCTGCTCAATCAAG
>JADRCD010225444.1:0-10244 GCA_019843815.1 Montemys delectorum | reverse complement strand
TGTGTGTATAGGATTACCTAGTGAGTTTTAAGGTTAACCAGAACTGCTTAAAGAGACCCTGCTGCAAACATGAGAAGTTTGTAGTTGTTTTCAATGACTTAAACAGTTCTCATACATAAATCATACATAGTACAGAGATCTTCAATTTGATTAATGATTCCCTCTTTTATTTTACTCATGGTGTTTATGCTATAATAACCAGTATATTGCTTCTAGATATAACTTTATACCAAGTGGTGTAAAACAAGGCATCCTCACAAGGAATGCAAAACTTTTCTCTTAAGTATAAAAGGCCAAAACCTCTGAGAAGAAACAAGAACTTTGTATTAGCTGATTTTTCTAAGAGTTAATTTCAAAACTGTGAGGGCTTCCTAAAGTAACAGATGAGAGTAAGCTGTAGCAGTTGCCTGGCAGAAGGACACCGTGTTAAACTAGGGCACGGTGAGCTAGCGTTTGCCTTACTGTCACAGGAACAGGATGAAGTGTGCCTGGCTGGAGTGGCTCAGATGTCCATACGAATGGGAGACATCCGCAGAGGGGCTAACCAAGCCCTCAAACACCCCAGCAGGGTCCTTAAAAGAGACTGTGGAGCCATACTGGAGAATATGAAGGTACCCCTTTGTCTTCGTAAATATTCCTGTGGTCAGATCATAACCCATCCAGTGTCCTAAGTCCCTTTGTCATTGCAGCAATTTTCAGAAGCCGCCCAGCTGTACGAAAAGGGCCAATATTACGACAGAGCTGCCTCTGTCTACATCCGCTGCAAGAACTGGTAAGGGCTGGACGGGGTTTGCCTGGGCTCTTCCTGCTGCCCACTCTGTTCTCCTACCGGGTTCTGCCTTCCATCTGGGTAGTTACTTTGTAGATGGATTCGAATTCATAGTCACTTCCCAAAGAGCATCCTAAACCAAATAAAGCAGGGGAAAAACAAAACCCTTATTTTCCTGAGGGAGTTAATGCACTCATCTCTATCTTCCCGACCTGCTGAGATGTCAGGAGAAAAGGCAGTTAAATCTGGATTGTGTATAGGAGCCAAGATGTCTGCAAGCTTATAGCTGCATTGAGAACGAGAGCTGGTACTTAGTTGTGAGCAACTACTCCTGGTCAGAAATGGTGTTGATATCGCTCTCGACTTTATGTTTTCAGGGCAAAAGTTGGCGAACTTCTACCTCATGTCTCCTCTCCGAAGATCCACTTGCAGTATGCCAAAGCTAAGGAGGCAGACGGAAGGTATGTGCAGTTTCCCGGGTCTGTAAAAGCCTGAGAATGCAAGCCAGATAGCTTAGCCATGTGCATAGAAGGCAGGCCAAGAAAGAAGGCACTTAACGCCGTCCTTCTCGTGTGAAGGACCAGACTGCAAATGCAGACCTGTATGTATGCAGATACGGTCTGCTGTTTCTCTAAATGAGGCTAAGTACTCAAGTTTTGGTACAATATGGCACAAACATGGTAAGAAAGATGCCCTCAGGATACAGAAGGAGCAAAGAATAGATACATGGATCCCATATTGTTTAAGCCACAGTGCAATGCTAACTATAGCAATGAAGAGGGACTATCTTAAATGTACTAAGAATTTCTACAACTTAATAGGTACAAGAACCTAAGTCCACAACTAGAAAAAGACTGAGGACAAAAAGATCCAGGGGAGGAAATGTAGTTATGAACTACACTTCTGAGCACTGAAGTTCCATCCCTGATAGTAATAAGGGCATGCCACCATATTTAATATTTATTTTTATTTTGAACTAACAACCATGCTGTCAAAATGCTCTGGTTGTTTTTAGCTGGTGGAAGTGTACATTTCTACAGCCCTTGAAAAGTGATTTCAGAAGTGTCTGTTAAGAAGCCTTTATAGGTTAGTAATGCGTTCCCCTTTAGGAAAGCAACCGTGGGAGATCGAGATACACACTGAACGTCCTGTTGAAATTGGAAGAGCAGAATAGGTCTGAGCTAAGAAGTCTTGCGCGCCACCTAGAGGTGAACAGGCAGAGATTCTGTATCTCACTAGTAAAGCTCCGTGCCCATTACCATGAAGAGTTCTGTAATTTCTGTTTTCTTTTTCTTTTTTTTTTTTTTTTTTTTTTAAAGACAGGTTTTTTCTGTATATCCATGGCTGTCCTGGAACTCACTCTGTAGACCAGGCTGGCCTTGAACTCAGAAATCCCCCTGCCTCTGCCTCCCAAGTGCCGGGATTAAAGGCGTGCGCCACCACTGCCCAGCTAATTTCTATTTTCTAAAATAATTCGACACTGCTAGTACAGTCTTCCCACTTAAAAACAGAAACACAGTAAAATAGAAACAAATTACATAGTTTTTAGTTCGTAAGAGAAAATAAAATTCATTATTGGTCCTTTACCCTTCCAAGCCCTAGAGAATACATTTTGGTAGGAGAGTTCCTGGTATTTGATTCTGAAGGAGAAAGAAGTTCAAGAAAGCAGCGGCTGCTATAGCTACAATAGAAACGTGTCCCCCACATTTGCTGCCCTCCGCAAAAAATGACAGCATTGAGAGGGCTTACGCGAACCCCGTTTCTTACAGGTACAAGGAAGCCGTGGTGGCATATGAAAATGCAAAGCAATGGAACAGTGTCATCCGCATCTACCTGGACCACCTCAACAACCCCGAAAAGGCCGTCAGCATCGTCAGAGAGACCCAGTCTCTGGATGGAGCCAAGATGGTAGCCAGGTGACAGCACACGTGTTCCTGTGGGCCTTTTACAGGAGTAAAAGAAAGACACCCCCTTCCCCTCATCAAACACGTGAAGTCTTTTTTTTTTTTTTTAAAGATTTATTTATTATTATAAGTGAGTACACAGAACAGGGTATCAGATTTCATTATGGGTGGTTGTGAGCCACCATGTGGTTGCTGGGATTTGAACTCATGACCTTCGGAAGAGTAGTCAATGTTCTTACCCACTGAGCCATCTCACCAGCCCCACGTGAAGTCTTTTTATGTTTTATTAGCCCTAGATATTTTGAATGCAATGGCTGTTATGGTCAGCATATGAGAAATATGCCTGTCAGGTATAGATAATGCAGAACTGTAGTTCTGAGACATATTTTTATTTCTACCTGGTTGAAAAAAATGTTTGGTTTTATAAATCATGGTATTGGTTCTGTTTCTCAGATCAGGTACCTGACAAAAGCAACTTAAGGGAGCAAAGGTTAACCTTACCTCACAGTTCGTTCACTCACTGCTGATCATGGTCGGGGTAGGAGTCTGAGGAAGCTGGTTACTTTGCATCCACAGTCAGGAAGCACAGAGAGATGGATGCTGACCCCAGCTCACTTTCTCCTCTTACTTAGTCTGGGAGCCTAGCCCATGGGCTGGTGCTGCCCACATCTGTGTGGGTCTTCACCCTTCAATCCAACTTAGGAACTGCCTCAGACAGACATGCCCAAAAGTTTGCCCTGGGTGATTCTAGATCCTACCAAGTTGACAGTACTGACCATCACAGTCATAAACTTGACATGAGAGTCAAGCTAACTAAAGTCATTGTCATAGGTTCTTTCTACAGCTTGGTGACTATGGATCTGCCATCCAGTTTCTGGTCCTGTCCAAATGTAACAATGAAGCCTTCACCCTGGCTCAGCAGCACAACAAGATGGAAATCTATGCAGACATCATTGGTAAGTGCCATTATCTTCCCTACTTCCTCATAACTATGTGTTACCATAGAAACCCTGCCTCTTATGGTCCCAGCTCAGATGGGTGTGCACACAGGCTCTCCTGTATAACCTATGCCATGTAGACACAGATACACAGACGTTACCTGCTGGGTTTCAGGGTCTCTAATACCTTAAGCTGAGGGGGATTATTACTTACTTTGTCAGCCACTCACACTAACACTCGGTCCCCACTAAATAATGACCTCAGCCTCTGATGACCATTATTTTACTTTGTCTTTATGCATTTGACTATTTCAAGTATGGCGTGTAGGGAAATAAAATATTTGCCCTTTTGTGATTGCATGCCCTTATGAATTGACAAGAGCATGAGAAAAATTATTTCAGACTTCAAAGGAACACATCAGTGGGAAGTCATTAGATAACTGGACAACATAAAGACCTAATGAAAAAAAGGAAGGACAGACAAAAGCAGTGTCAGGCCTAGAGGTTGAGGCTGGAAGATGGGTTTGAGGCCAACTTGAGTTGTAAGGCCCAATAATGAATGGATGGATGGGTGGATGGATGAGGGGATGGGTAGGTGGGTGGGTAAGTGGATGGAAGGAAGGAAGGAAGGAAGGAAGGAAGGAAGGAAGGAACAGCAAGCTGGATCGTGTTTATGTTGGGTATCTAATTTGGCTTCTGGTTGTTCTGAAGTCCTTGGAGGGTCATGGTTAAGGTTACACACACAATGGCTCCTACTATTTGATAATATGAGACTCAGAGTCTGAGAATGATAAGTTCTGAATGAATAATAAAAGATCGTAGCTCAAATTTTCACATAAGCCTCATTCTTTCATGATTCCTGTTCTGACAGTATTAATGTCTGAAATAATTATGGTAAGTATGCTTTGTGATGAAAATAGACAAGATGGTAGAACTGCTGTTCAATCCTGAAGGGCTTTTAGTCTCCTGGGTTTTTTAAGATTGGTTGGTTGGTTGGGCTTTGGTGTGTGTGTGTGTACACTATGATGTGGGAGGGGAGCACACACATAACACTGTGTTTGGAGGCCAGAGGACAATCTTGTAGAGTTGGTTCTTTCCTTCCACTTTGAGTAGATTTTGGGAATCAAATTAGGTCCCATGACGGACACAGCATTGTACTTTTCCCTGCTGAGCGTGTCATCTGCCCCGGCCTCCTGTCTGCAGACACCTCTCAGAAATACTGTTTTTAGATTGACAATGACAGGTCATCAGGTCCTACTCAGACACTGTACTCAGTGAACATCTATTGTAGGTGCTGAAGACACAACTAATGAAGACTATCAAAGCATCGCCTTATATTTTGAAGGAGAAAAGAGACATTTTCAGGCTGGAAAATTCTTCTTGCTGTGTGGCCAGTATTCACGGGTTAGTATTTGTCAAGGAAACATATCCCAGACACCACAGGAGTGATTGTAGAAAATACTCTAGATGCCAGTATGCTCCAGACACTGAGACTTGAAATCTCAGCATCAGCTTCTGTTGCCACTGGAGCTCAGCCTGGGCAGAGCCAGCTTTGGAATCTCTTCCCTCACACATACATACACATACACACATCCCTACAATCTCTCACATCTGCCCCCATTTAGTCTAAGTCCCATCAATGTAATCCCAAGCCAGGTTTCCCTGCGTCTGGTTACATAGTGCACTGGGCTCCAGCCTCTAGTTTCTCTGCCTCTAAGTCATCCTTTTGCTCCTCTAGTAGAACCCACTTTGCCCAAGGCAGGGAGTACAGTGTCCAAAGAAGAGGCACTGGGGTTGAGGTGATGGTGACTGCTGGATCTTCTGCATCTTGCCTGAGGGAGGAAACAGGTGCTGCTGCAAACTACAAGCTGGCTAACTGCCGCTGTTCAGGAGGCCGAGCCCCACAGGGCCCCACAGGGTCCTTCAAGACAAACAGAAGTCCAAGTCTCCCCACTTCAAGATACAGGCCCAGATATTTGCAAAATACCTCAGTGACCAAGGAAAACATGGCTGTCAGTTTGCCATTTGTGGCCTTTTTAGAAGCTGTCAGACTCCTTACCTGACCAGCTAATTCTCCAGCAGCTGCCGGCCAGCCTGGGCACCCCATGATGGCCTCCAGCTGTTGCTGTGGAAGTATGCCTCACTACACACTTAGAACAAGGCCTTTGCCAGCCTCACCCTCCATCTGTTTCCTCAATGCCTACCCCAGACTTTATGCTGCACGTCTTTGTCCCTCTGTGACCTTCCTGTCATCCCCCCACAACCATTATTGCCTCCTCAGAACACCTAAAACCAACTTCCCACATAGGCCTTTGTCTTGTAAGTTTCTTCACAGGTGTGTGTTTACGAGAAAGACAGTACTGTGTCATTGTAGCCTGCTGGCATCTATCTCCTCAGAGTGCATCTAATATGAAAAGTGGGGCCATGTCAGCCTCCTCCTGCTGTCCTTCACAGACCCCAGCCCAGCCCATGAACAAAAAGGGTGCTGATAAATGTTAAATGAAGGGACTAGGGATTCAGCCATAAGCATTTGTCTAACTTCATGAGAAAGACACATAAGACAAAACAATGAATTAAACAATTAAAACTTCCTATGGAGAAGAACACATTTTACATTTTCTTTTAATCATAAATCCGAACTAGATTCTTCAGAAGGTTCTCTGGATCCTTCCAGTTTGAAACCTAGACTCAGCCTTTGAAGTAGATCTGCCAGGGTGGTGACATATGCCTTAAACACCAGCATTTAGGATCCAGGGGCAGGCAGGTCTCTGTGAGGTCACAGCCTGGTCTGCACAGTGAGCTCCTGGACAGCCAGTGAAAGAGACACTGTCCCACAAAAACAGGCAGAGGACCCAGGCCTGTGCAGACCCCTAGTTGAGATCAGGGTACTCACTCATTTCATCTGTGGTAAAAGCTAACTTTCCCAGTGCGCAGGGCCTGACAAATTCTGGCTGCTGCCCATCTCTCATTTTAGGCACTAAAGCACTTCCTGAAATGTCCAAGCTCAGAAGATAATGTGGCAATAGAAATGGCAATCGAAACTGTAAGTAAATTCAAAATCAAAACTTTGAAGAATGCCAGTAGTTTGTTGTTTGTTTGCTTGCTTGTTTGTGTCCTTGAAAGGGCCAGGAGTGTAGTTCAGTTGGTAGTGTGTTCAGGAAACCCTAGATTCAGTCCCCAGCACTGCTTGGTGGTATATGCCTGTAATCCCAGGAGGTAGAGATAGAAAGATTCAGGATTATCCTCTGCTACATAGTGAGTTGGAGGCCAGCCTGGGCTACTTGAGGCCCTTGTCTTAAAACCACACAGAAATGTCCAAATACAGGGATTTACCAAACTGGACAACAAACTCCCTATAGCCATTGACAAACTGATGGCTGTCAACACACAATCCTTATTCACAGTCCCACCCTCTTTCCTAAATCGTTTTCGAGCAAACAAGCTTTATCCTTTCCTATCAGGAGGCACTATCTGAGAGTCATGAAGACCCTGAAGGTCATCCTTTGGGTAGAACTTGCTTGTAGTAAATTTGAAAAATGCTACTCCATTTCCCCTAAGCCCATGTCTGCAGCTCTGACACTGGGGAAGAGGAAGGGAAGACTGGATCCCAGGGGCTGGCGAGATGGCTCAGCGGGTAAGAGCATTGACTGCTCTTCCCAAGGTCCTGAGTTTGGATCCCAGCAAGCACATAGTGGCTCACAACCACCTGTAATGAGATCTGACGCCCTCTTCTGGTGCGTCTGAAGATAGCTACCGTGTACTCCGGAGTGAGTGGGGCCGTCCTGAGTTCAATTCCCAGAAGCCACATAATGGTTCACAGCCATCTGAACAGCTACAGTGTACTCATACACATAAAATAAATAAATAAATCTTTAAAAAAAAAAAAAAAAGACTGGATCTCAGGAGCTTGCTGGACAGCCAGCCTGCTAAAATGGCAGCTTTGGGCGCAGTCAGAGACCCTGTCTCAAAAACAAAAGGTGAGGAACAATAGAAGAACCTGACATTGCCATTGGCATGTGCCCACACACATGCATACACACACATATGCACACATGCATATACACACATGCATATAGACACACATGCATATATAGACATACATATATACATGCATATATACACATATGCAACACACACACACACACACACACACACCAATGTTTGAGTTCAGATTCTCAGATTAGGATGCTCAGCCTTCATAAGATCTAGCATGTGTGCTCAAGATAAGGAGCTATGTTAGTAACTAATCTTAAGAGGGGTTTTAGCTGGGCAGTGGTGGCACACGCCTTTAATCCCGGCACTTGGGAGGCAGAGGCAGGTGGATTTCTGAGTTTGAGGCCACACTGGTCTACAGAGTGAGTTCCAGGACAGCCAGGGCTACACAGAGAAACCCTGTCTCGGAAAAAAGAAAAAAAGAAAAAAAATATTTATTTTTATTTTAGGTATGTGGGTGTTTTGATTGCACATATATGTGTGCATCACATTTGTGAAGTGCCTGTGAAGTCCAGAAGAGAGCATCAGAGCCCCTAGAACTGGAGTTACAGATGGCCGTGAGCTGCTGGGAATTGAACCCAGTTCCAGTGCTCTTGACCACTGAGCCATCTCTCCACCCCCTGAGTGTGTGTGTGTAAGATTTATTTATGCATATAAAGTGAGAGAAAGAGATGGAAGCCAGAGGAAGGTGTTGTGTCCCTGAAGCTAGAATTATAAGACAGTTCTGAGCTACGTGGTATGGGTGCTAGGAATTAAACTGGAGTCCTCTGGAAGAACACCAAATGCCCCTAACTGCTCAGTCATCTCTCCAGCTTCTCAGTGTTTTTACTGAAACATTCAAGAAGTACATTCTCTGGTATACAAAGAAAAAGATCCTACTTTGATTCAAGCAGCTGAGAAAAGCTATACCTTCTAAGGATGTAGAAGACTACACACCAGTGAAAAAGGACTCCAGGCTAAATTGTGTTTCATGTTGTTTACTCAGATCTTGTTAGGTTTTTTGATGCCATTTCCTTAGCAGAAAGTTGTTTGATCTTCTACCCAGCCCTCACTCCCCATCCCTGCAAAGTTTAAGATGCAGAATTTGATGAGGTTTCTCTCTTATGAAACAGGTGGGCCAGGCCAAAGACGAACTGCTAACCAATCAGCTGATAGACCACCTGATGGGGGAGAGCGATGGCATGCCAAAGGTACAGGAGGTTCTGCAGGGCGGGTGTTCTTGCCCTGGTCTTGTCTTCTCTGGTCTTGTGTTCACCTGTTGTGACTTAACAGACTTATAGAGTGTCGCCCTGAAAGTAGCCACAGCCACGTTAGGAGGTGCCATAAATGCTACAGTGGACCTGGGCAATAGCTTCCCTCTCATGTAACAGTCTCCCCCATGTAACAGTCCTCTCCCATGTACAGTCCTCCCCCATGTAACAGTCCTCCCCTATGTAACAGTCCTCCCCTATATAACAGTCCTCCCCTATGTAACAGTCCTCCCCCATGTAACAGTCCTCCCCCATGTAACAGTCCACAAAATTAGGACAGGGCAGATGTGAGGGTTTAGCTCAGTTAAGTGGGTTTCTACCCACTTAGAATAAGTTCCTACCCGTACTAAGCCGAGCAAATATTGGATGAGCCAACTCACTGGTGTTTAAAAAGGTCGCTTCTGTTACTGGGAGCTCAATGTGGTTGTGACTGAAAGGGGCGGTTACAAGTGTTTCTCTGCTTGGCTAACGACGAAAGTGATGTTTTGCTAATGTTTGTGCACCAGGACGCCAAGTACCTGTTCCGCTTGTACATGGCACTCAAACAGTACCGTGAAGCAGCCCGGACCGCCATCATCATCGCCAGAGAAGAGCAGTCTGCAGGTGTGCTTCTAACACGAACTGGTTTCTGAGGTGCTAGGGCTCAAGCCAGGACCCAGCCTATGGGGGGCAGTGCTTTACCACCAAGCCACTTCTCCAGCACCAGACCCCTCATAAGTTTTTCTACCCAAACAGGTACTGGAATAAAGGCCAGGGGAGAGTAGCTAGCTTCTAGCCTAGGCTTGCTCTGACTCCAGAGGACCAGCAGATCACCTTTCCTAGGATTCAGAGAGGGAAAAAGCATTCCCTAGCCCAAGGGGTAGGAAGCAACTATGCTGAGGCCCTTCTGCTGGGCTATTTCTTCTCTACATGTGCACTGTTTGTCTCGAGGGCCACTCCTCTGTCCCCTCCAACACCCCTGACAGCATTTCCATCAACCTGCGTGTATTTGGCCGTCACATAAGAGATGTTGGATATTATCATTATGAACCTGGTTCTTCAGAACCTTCAGAACTACTGAATAGAGTCTTGAGAATAGTTCTGTTCACATGCGGGTTCTGTAAATACTTATTGAATAAGTCAGTGAACTTGTCTGGGATCATCACTCATTGTTTTCTGCTATGTTGATCCGACACCTGCTGTCTCTCAGATGCATGCCAGGAACTCAGGACGGAGAGAGAACTGGACCACAGTTCTGCCCTTGAGGTTCACAGTCAGAAGCAAGAGAAAGAAATTGAGTTCAGAGTTGTTATTCAGGATGACAAGTGTGAAAAAAATATGACCAAAAGGGCCCAGGGCCTCCTAAAGACAAGGTGTGGGCAGAGATGGAGGATGGAGCTGAAGATGATAA
>JADRCD010225443.1:0-20195 GCA_019843815.1 Montemys delectorum | reverse complement strand
TCAGTGAATGGCTGTGAGCCTCTACATCTGTATTAGTCAGGTATTGTAAAAGCCTCTCAGGAGATAGCTATATGCTTGTCCTTCCTTCAGTCTCTGCTCCATAGTTAATCTCTGCCACTCTTTCTGTGTGTGTTTGGTTCCCCTTTTTAAGAAGGAATGAATTTTTTTGTTTTGTTTTGTTTTTCGAGTCAGGGTTTCTCTGTGTAGTCCTGGGTGTCCAGGAGCTCACACTGTAGGCCAGGCTGGCCTCGTACTCAGAAATGTGCCTCCCTCTGCCTCCCAAGTACTGGGATTAAAGGCGTGTGCCACCACTTCCCGGCAAGGATAAAAATTAGAATGTTCAGAAAACAGTAAGACAATTGTAAAAAAGTATGAATATAAGATACAAAGACCAAACTTTAAAAACTGTGCATGGTAGAGTCTGTCTGTAATATAAACAAGCAGGAGGCAGAAGCAAGAAGAATTCATTCATTGGAACTCACACAAAGATAGATGAAGAAACCTACTTCATAATACTGTCCTCTGATTTTCACCATAGGAGGTGCCAAATGTTCCCAATCATACATATATAGAAGCACAACCATAGTAAAATTAAGCTAGGCTAATTTGCATAGAGGTCACATTAAGAAATGAAAAGAGGAACTTCCTTTTTGTATAATTTAACAAAGAGTGAGCCCAAATTTAAATTCTCCTCTTCTCTCCCTCTGTCTTCTGCAATTCTGTAGCTGTGGTTACTGGACTGTCTCTGGCATGCTTGTTGCATGTGTCTGGTCCATTGTTATTGCCTGTCTGTTATACTTATGAGGGTACCTGTCCCTAACAAAGGTTTGGCTCTGTGTGTACTGAGCCAACCACAGCAAACAGTATTTGAAGGAAGGAAACATTCTTTACAAAAATATTTGACAGATTTTTACAAGAAAGTTAGCTTATTTACCCACAGTGACCCAAAATAGTACTCAAAACCACAAATAGATGTTATCAGACTATATCACATGTTATTTCCAAAATTTATTTATGGGCTATTTGTTTTGTGTAAGGTTGCATTCCACCAGTTGGCATATTTCAGCAAATGATTACAACACACACACACACACACACACACACACACACACACACAAAGAGAGAGAGAGAGACATGAATGATTGTCTTTCCTTGCTCTCTTTCAAATTCATCTCTCATTTTTCATTGTTATTACATGCATATATGAATACTAGTACATATGCATACACATACATATACACATGTGTTCCTTAATACAAATTTGGCAGCTGGTTTAATTATTATCATTTGTATGTACATTTCCAGGGCTGACCAGCTTGTATTACACTACATCCAAGGAGTAGACCTTTGCTCCTAGTCTCAGTATTCCTTAGTTGCTTCTAGTTCTTTTCGTAGGGTTGAAGTCATGTGAGCTTTCCTAAGTTCAGTCTCTTTAAGACAAGAGTCACTTTCAGAAAAATGTATCACCCCTCAAAATCCAATTGAAAGCTGCCAATGGCAAATGGACTTGGTGCTGAATTATATCAGACATTTAAAGAATTAATGCTGCTGCTCCTCAGACTATATCATAAAATAGGAAGTATCAGAAGATAGAGAGAAGAACTATGGAATTCTCCATTAAGGACATCACTGAAAAAATAATAATCTCACAGCAGCAGTGCAGAAGATTTAGACTAACAATGTGTGTGTACATGTGTGTGTGTCTGTGTGTCTGTGTGTGTATATGTGTGTCTGAGATGTAATCTGTGGTTACAATTCTTCAGGTAAACTATGACATACTGATGGAATGTGGGTGAGGAACAGATAATATCTTCAGTTGTGTACCCTATCCTATGAAAAAATCACTATGCTCCAATAAACAATAGCAAACTTATGGTTAAACTCAATATGTCACACACACACACACACACACACACATAAACAAATAAACACACAAAAACATGAATGTTGGTAGGAAGTGACTTTTTATATGCTAGAGTTGATAATAGAAATGAGGCAGAAATGACAAAGGGTAAGAGAGAAAGATGATCAGAATGTAATGTGTATTCTATATATGTACATAAAATTACATATGCATATATAATATAATGACACAATATGGAATTGTTCAAAAAGTAAGGAAATTTTAATAAAATAAGAAAAGTAATAATTTTTCCTTTTGATAATTCATGGGAAAAAATAAAAAGATGTCACTGTGAGAAAAAACTTGAGGACTGTCGCAACTGTCTTGGCCAGCAAGAACGATGCAACCTGAGAGCTCTTCTTTAAGCAGTTTATTCAGGAACCTTGAACAATCTTCTGACCCCTGGGGCACCTCCCTTAGCCCTTAAATGCTCCATCCTGAGCCTATCTCAGTAGGCCATGTGGTGCATGCCGATAGGCCACTAAACTCGGAAGCAAGCCAGGCCAGCAAGCACAACCAAATAAGGATTTATTTATCAGGGCAGTGCTCCTGAAAGAAGCGGGATATGGCGCCATCTTAGGGTGCAGCCCAGGGGCTCTCCACAGAGGACTACTCATGTGATAAAAGATTCCTGTTTAGAATATGTAAACAGATAAATACTTGCAGATTCGGGGATACATGCTAGATTGTTTATAAAGTTGCCATAATTCACCCCATGATATAAATTTTTATCATAATCATTAAATTTCATCATTTCCATTTTAATACATTTCTCCTAACTTATTACTATAAGAACACTGCCTGTTTGCTACTGGAGAGGTGCTATGATTGGCACATGTCGTAGTTAGTGTTTTATTTTTGCCAAGAGACATGACCAAAACAGCTAGTTCTTGTAAAGGAAAACATTTAATTGGGGTTGACTGACAGTTTCAGAGATTTAATCCATTATTATCATGGTGGTCAGCATGGCAGTGTGTAGTAGACATGGTACTGTAGGAACTGAGAGTTCTACATCTGGATCTTCAGGCAGTCAGGAGGAGAGTATCTTGCTGGGCATAACTTAAGCATATCCAAGACCTTAACACCTGCCTCCAATGACACATTTCTTCCAGCAAAGGCCATATCTACTCTAGTAAGACCACATCTCTTAATAGTGCCACTCCCTATAATTTGAGCATTTAAACATATGAGTCTATGGGGGCCATGCCTATTCAAACCAACATATTCCACTCTGAAGCCCCTGTAGGCTTGTAGCCACAACAAAGATGCAAAATGCATTTAACCCAACTTCAAAATTTCCCATAGTCTATCACAGTCTGAACAATGTTTAAAAGTTCAAAGTTCAAAATTTCTTCTGAAATTCCTGCAATTATCTATAACTCTCTGTAAAATAAAAATCAAAACACAGATTACACACTTCCAATGTATCATGGCATAGGATAGACATTATCATTCCAAAATATAGGGAAGGGAGCACAATGAGGAAACACTGGACAAAAGAAGAACCAAAAACTAGTCTGGCAGACTTTGAGAAAGGAAGACAACAACCTTTTTTTTGATCCAGATTTTGAGGCTAGAAGATACAGACTTTTTTGTTGGATTTTCAGGTGGGATGACACAGAGTTTTGATCCTGATCCTGATTGACAGCTTTAATATCGATCATGAGGCATAGTGGCCAGGCTTATAAAGATCTACAATGAAAAGGAATCAAAGAAAAGCTTAGGTCCATATGTGGTGGTACACATCTTTAATTCCAGCACTCAAGAGACAGAGGCATGCAGATCTCTGACCTCAACATCAGTCTATAGTGCAAATTCCATAACAGCTAAGCTTAGGCAGTGAAGGATACCATCAAAAGTTGAAAGCTAGTGAACAAGGGGGCTTTGTTCCAGCCCCAGCAAACAAAAGAACTTGGCAGCTTCAGCCAAATGTTTCTGGCTATAAAGTCAAGTGTCATGATATAATTCTCCCTCATACAACTGCAAATGCATAAACAGTAACTAGGTCCTAGTAATGCCTAACATGATATAACTTTTCCTTCTACAACTTTAAATGCATAGTAAGTTTAGAATAAGTAGCAGTGTCCCTTTTTTCAACATCCTTTTCACAAGATGGAAGGTTGGCTGAGTGGGATCTTGCTCGAGAGGTCAGAACTCCCTTAATTCTATATCTTTAATCTGTGAACCCAGGATTTAGCTCCATTTTATGTCCCACTGCCTTTTTAACCCTTGAACCATACATTTTGTATTTTTCCTTTCTCAACTTGCTACGTTTGATAGAATAGCTCTTTATAAGAGTAAACCAAAGAACAGAGTCTATACTAGGCTGTTTTGAGATTTCCTTTATCAATGTAATTAATCTAAATTTCTTCACGTTAGCTTCAGGTAAACTTGTCAGATATGGCAAACAAGCAGCAGAACTTGTTGCTAAAATCTCCTGAGTGATCTCTGGGCAACACACTTGTTACCTTCCCTCTTCACTTTAGTCATCGGACTTCTGGCAGCCTCTGCTTAGGGGCTCACACCTGGGAGCTAAGAAAGACGCTCTCTGTTGACTGTTGGTTTGTCTTTGAAGAAGCCACCTGAGTATGCCCATGGCATGAGTACGCCCATGGCCTGAAGATCCACTGAACCTGGGGACTTTGGCACCTGAACTTTCTTTACAATATAATCTAGAGACTTGGTTTTGGTTTCTCTTGTAACTATAAAAATCCTGGCTTATTCTAAGTAAAGTTGGAGCCTTGGTTCCCTCCTGGCTGAGAGAACCCTGTTCATGAAACTGTGGGCAGAGGGAAACAAAAAGGAAGAGGAGGGGGAAAACAGTTGTGTATTTTTTACATAAGCAATTCCTGATTGTAGTAACCAGTATGGGAAAGATAGGCTGATCAATATTGACATTCTAAAATATGGATGACATATTGTGGTGGCTAACGATGGTTTTCACCGTGACTTTATCTGGAATCAAATAGAACTTAAACACTGGACACATTTGTGAGAGAATTTTCCTGACTAGACTATTTAATGTTTGAAGACCCATGCTAAGCCCAGGCTACACCTTCCAGTAGCGACCTACATACAAGGACAAGGGAGAAGGAAGCTTTTGCTTTTTGCCTGCTTGTTCCCACTCTCATTGAAGAGTAAATCTGTCCTGCTAGTGAAGCACTCCTTTGCCAGTAGTCTCATACTTCTGAAATTTGCCTAAAATCTACCTGTGCAAAGCATTGAATCTGAAATCCTGATCCTAGAGACCCTATTTCTAGAATCTGTGTTAAAATCAAATGATTTTCTTTTACAATATTTATTTTTTATTTGTTGATACTTCTAATGTGAGGTCACACTGTGATTTGACCTGAAGCTCCATAGTTTCAAATATGAAATGTACATGGTCATTACAGCTTCAGGAATGCTTAGATTTGATTGAAAGCAGATTTCAGGATGTGATCTTTCCCCCTCTTTTTCTTGTAAGCCAGTTTCTGTGCTGCTTCTCTTGTACATAATTAAATGCACCATTCTTTTCCCCACAAGGCAACAAGGAGAGTGTCTAAACTGGTGCACATGAGAGAATGTATCTAGAGGCTGAAATGAATTTCATGAGGATTTATTTCAAAATTCTTCTAAGGTAGGAGATTCTGAATTACTTTTAATTATTAATTAGCTTTCTGTTTCTTGGTAATCAAAGATTTTATGGCACTTCAAAGACTTCTGTTTGTCTCAAATTCAGAATTTTTGAAGGATATTATGTATTTTGTTTATTATTCATCTATAATCTGAAAACCAGAAATTCCAGATAGGATTAATTAGGATTTTTTTTGATGTACTTATTTTTTTGACATTTTATATATATATATATGGCCACCCACATGGATGAGGTGCAGATCTATCCCCTGAAGCATGAGAACTTCAGTGGCTATACTATAGAAGACAATGGCTCCTCCTCTTACAGAAGCCATCAATTACTAATGGCTTTGTGGTGAACAGTGTGGCTTTATCAGCTCCTGCCCTAGCCATGACAGAATCTTGGTAATTCTACTTTTGTTTTTGCCCTATGCAGCTAACTATATCTACTGTGACTTTATGACTGCTAGGTCTATAAATGCTGAGGCAATAGAGTTTCAATGCCTTCTTTGCCAGTGCCAACTCTTAGCTTCTTTTCGTTCCCTCTTCTGTATGTTCGCTGACATATGGAAGATGTAATGAAGGTATCATGTTGAAGGCTATTCACTTAAAATCACTAATTCTAAGAACATAGACTAGTCATGAATTTCTTCACTATTATTCCATAACAAGATAGGGGGGCTAGGGGCAGCATTAAGCTATGGATTTAGACATAAATACTAAGGAGACATTTTTGACATATCCATTAGGCCAGAAATAAGAAAAATTAAAATTAGTAGATTTATTCCTAAGACCCATGACCAGTCATGGGCTTCTGGTCATGTTCACAGTACTAAGTGTATTGGGGCCTTCAAATCACATCCATAAATGTCATGCACTTACTGTACGAGTGGGCACATTTTGATACCCTCAGAATTATATTATAAGAGATTTGGAGCTCAATAAATTCTTTCATGACTTTTCCTTACTAATTATATACATTGCAAACTTTCACCACGATGAATTCTAGTCAGTATAGAAGTTTCTAGACCAATTACAGTGTGAAATCTCTGAGAAATGGCCAAATAGTATGTATGATGTCTTCAACAATCTAATTCTGGTGGACAACAAAAAACTATCAACAGTTTTACTGTTTTGAAAGTTCTGACACCTTCTGGATGAAAAATTCATAGCAATATATCCTATATCTATCATTGGGCTTTATCTTTAGTTACCCATGGCTTCTGGTATCAGCTTACCACACTCAGACAAGGTATCTCCATTCAAAGTCCTTTTAATTACTGTTCTTACATATCTTACAGTGTTTCTAATTTGCTTCCTCCTACATCTTCAGTTTTAGTTAACTCTCTCTCACCTCTCTACTTACTCCCAACCTTATTTGAATAGAGTCTTCCCAGTGTTCCTCCCCTTTGCCTTCATATCACTTGCTGTTTTACTACCTATAATTTCCTTAATGCCCATTTTAGCCACCCTGTCTCCTCCAATGGCTTGTTACTCCCTGGTCTACTGGCACTTCAGCTTAAACACACAGTTTCAAAACTTCAAAACGATGTGCCACACATGTGAGGAACACAGATGAAAACATTTTGAATTACTTAGAATAATATAATGTAGGATAGGTGCTTGTTATTAGGCAGCTTGGTACGAACTAGCTGGGCCTGAAAAGCAACTGCCATACTCAGGTCGCCCAGAAACTCAGATATAGCCAAGCCTAATACAGGCCTGGATATGCTAGTGAACTAACCCCAAGGTGATGTGGTTATGTTAGTGAACTGAACCCAAGATATGATCCCTTTTGGCCCAAAATACTGTCTTCTGAAATGATAAAAAATGAGAACACTGGAATTGATCTCTAGATCGCACTGGGAGACAAAGCTTTTGCTTCTCAAAGTGTCTTTATTGATGTCCTTCCTGTAGAGGCCATGAGATTCTATTTGGGCCCAACTTCAGTGACAGTTGAATTTTGAGCACTGTTGCAAGGTCTGAACGTGTCTGCCAGCCCAGTGTTCTCAAGGATCTCCTTATTCTCATCTTCTCGGCCTGCCACAGCTGAAGGATTTCATAGTGGATTTAGCTCAAGCCTGCCAGCTTCCAAATCTTCCTCATTGGAGGGATTTTCCACTGGAACCCCTTCAAGTATTTTCTGCCCCATCAATTGTTCCCCACATGGTGAGATGTCTTTTCAACTTTAATATTAGCGTAGTACAATAGGGAATGTTTATTTGAATAAACTGAACATATTCAAAAAACAAATCTTTCATCAACATCCCATTGCCTAGCATCTCACAGACCAGAGCTATGCTCTCCACAACACATGACAGAGAACATGTAGCATTTGACTTTGTGAGTTTGAATTACCCAAATAATATATTTTTCAGATCCATTCATTTTTCTACACGATTCATTAGAATTTTCTTTATAGATGAATAAAATTCCATTCTTTATGTGTGCCACATTTTTCTTCTCCTTTGGTGTAGTTGTAACCTTCATTTACCTGGTAGGTAAGAATCTTGAACAGTTTTCTTCTTTTCTTTTCTTTTTTCATTTTTCTTTTTGCTTGTTTTTTGATACAAGGTTTTTTTCTTTTTCTTTTTTAAGGCTTATTTTATTTTAATGACTGATCTGTGTGAGGCCCCAGCCAGACCATTATACATAGACACAAGGCAAGCTTTATTTCTTGGTCTCTTCCTCCTTGCTCAGAGTCTTGATGATGTAACCCTTCTTTATCTGGAAGCATTCCTCCCTATGCTTCCATGCTTCCTTTGTCTTAGATCTGTGAGCCTTGCCCAGTGGTTTCTTAGGGACCTTGTCTGCTTTCAGTTTGTGCATGTGTTTCAGGAGAGCCTGCATCATTTTAATACATCCCTTTGACCTTCAGGTACAAGTTGTGAGACATATGGTGTGTGGTCCACGCTATTTTCCTGCCAGCAGGAATACATGGACACACACACAGGATCCTTCTGCAGCAAACCTTTATTACCATGTGGCAAGGAGAGGGCGAGCCCTGGAGAATGCACTGTTTATATACACCCTGGAGCGGCGTGTTCATCTCTGATTGGCTGTTTGCTCATTACCTCATGAGACGCCTCGGGATAGACTGTGACTTGGCGCCTTTTGGCCCTAGCACATGCGCAGATGGGCTGAGACTTAGCGTGCTCTGGCCCTAGGCACATGCGCAGACTACGTGTTAAGGGGAGAAGAAACCGGATGCCGGCGCCATCTTGTAATGGAGGCTGCCGGCTTGGGTGTGGCTCTCTACAATGGTGGTCAATCTTCCTAGATTATTGCTATCTCCTGAGAAGCGAGCTCAGGATCCTCATTCTTCCCATCCAGGTAACCTTCTCTGGCATCCAAGTCTGGGCAGTACCCTTCTGCTTCCCTTTGCCCATATGCCTGCTCTTTCATTGAGCCAAGGTGTTTTCCCAGCCTCAAGCCCAGAATGGACAGTCACAGACTTCCTGATGATCAGGACATCTTTGATCAGCTTCCCAGTCTGCTGAATTGACATTAGCGATTTCACTGCTCTCACTGGGGTCAAACCAGAACTTTGTTTTACAGCAGCAGAGAACACTACAGAAATCTTCTGTAGCTTGAGTATAGTCATGGCTCATTGAACACTTTTTAAATTGTTTGGTGCCCACTACTATTTCTTCTTTTGACAAGTATCTAGTTGCTTCCATACTTCATTTTTAAATTGAGTTATTTTAGTTTTTTTTTTAATTCCATGTATAGTAGAGCCACAAATTGTCAGATGAATATTCTGCAGCCTGCCTCTTCCTCTGGGTAACGGTGTTCTTTGCTGTACAGGAACCTTTTAGTTCATGATATTCCATTTTTGATTGCTGGCTTAATTTATTGTATGACTAGATTCTTACTCAGAAAGCTCTTACCTATCCTATAAGCATATTATATCTACATTATATCCCGCTTTCCCTCTACACATCTCAGAGTGTCAGGTCTAACACTGATGTTGTTAATGTCTCAAGCAATGAAGATGTTATTTTTCTGGAATTGAAGACAATTTCCCCTTAAGATAAGTATACCATTATTGTTGGGAGATGAGAGAATGAATTTAGAGTTGACTAGCTGCTGGTTATTATATCAATCGTGATTCAGTGTCCTAGATTGTCTCTTTTCAATAGTACTGGGTATTACAAAGAAGAATGATTCAGTTTTGACAATAGATAAACAGAAGGAGATTTAGGACAGGCAGTATGCGTAGGCATACTGGCAACAGCAAGGTAGCCCAGCCCACTATAAAAGAGGCTGCTTGGCCCTTGCTCTCTCTCTTAAGCTCTTGCCTCTCTTACCCTCTTGCTCCCTTGTTCCCTCTCTTTCCCACTTCCTTCCCCTGTTCTCTCCATGTGGACATGGACAGCCTCCGCTTCTCTATTCTTCTCTCTTTATCTGTCTTTCTAAACACCCTATAACCATAGATTGTCTTTGCCCATCAGGATCCAACATGCTGGAGCAACAGAGCAGATTTCTCTCTTCAGGGAGGCCTCCCTGTGCCCTGCCACAGACTCCAGCCAAACCAAGCAGTCTACCTAGCTAACCACCCTAGCTAGCCAGACTATCTCCTCACCATGGTAACCCACCAGAGCATTCCTCCTACCCTTTTCCATTTAGCCCCTGGCCAGAGTCTGCCTGAGGTCCTGTTCTCAGCTCTTCTGTGACATGCAACAGCATTTGGGATGTTCAAGAATGAACACCCTCCTCCCCCAAAAAGAATGAGATCCTGTCATCTCTGGGTCAGGGACCCCAGAACCAGCTCTTCCATGGTAGCCAGCAGTCTGTAGTGCCTAAGAGTCAGGCAGGCCTGATTCTGACAGTTCCTAGGGGACCACAGACTGTTCTTTTTCCTCAACCTGGGAGTAGGATCCCTTGGTTTCTCACAGTCCAATGCCCTCCTGGTGGTTCTGTGAGGGCACACACAGTCCAACCCCTGCTTCCTCCCACCCAGTGCCTCTGAACTCTGGTGGGACTCAAGTCATTTCTTTCCCTCTCCCCATCCTTATTACTCTACATCCAGTGCCCAACACTCCAGTTTGTTTCTTGAGACCATTTGCTTGAAGAATTGTTTTCCAGCCTTTTACTGAGGTAGTGTGTATCTTTGACACTGAGGTAGATTTGCTGTATGTATCAAAATGCTGAGTCCTGTTTACATATCCAGTCTGCTAGTCTATGTTTTTTTTTTTAAATTGGGTAATTGATTCCAATGATGTTAAGAGATACTAAGCAGTAGTTATTGTTGCTTCCTGTTAATTTTCTTGTTAGAGGTGGACTTATGTTTGTGTGGCTATCTCCTTTTGGGTTTGTTGAAAGATTACTTTCTTGTGGCTGCACAGAGAAGTATCCGAACAAACAAAATCAGAAATGAAAGCAGAGATATAACACCAGAAACTGAGGAAATTGAAAAAATCATCAGATTCTGCAACAAAAGCCTATACTCAACAAAACTGGGAAATCTGGATAAAATGGACAAATTTCTAGAAAGACACCAAATATCAAAGTTAAAGCAGGATTAGATAAACCACCTAAACAGCACCATAACCCCTAAAGAAATAGAAACAGTAATTAAATATCTCCCAACCAAACCAAACCAAACCAAATCAAAAATTCCAGGACCAGATGGGTTTAGTTCAGAATTCTATCAGACCTTCAAGAAGACCTAATACCAATACTCTTCAAACTATTCTACAAAATAGAAACAGAAGGAACACTACCCAAGTCGTGCTATGAATCAAAAGTTATACCGATATCAAAACCACACAATAGTCCTACAAAGAAAGGGAAATTCAATCCAATTTAACTTATGAAAATCAATACAAAAATACTCAACAAAATCATAGAAAACCAATAATAAGAGCACATTGAAATGATCACTCACCACAATCAGGTAGGTTTCATCCCAGGGATGCAGGGATGGTTCAACATGTGGAAATCTATCAATGTAATCCACTACATAAACAAACTCAAAGAAAAAAAACACATGATCATTTTATTAGATGGTGAAAAGGCATTTGACAAAATTTAGTATCCTCTCATGTTAAAAATCTTGGAAAGAAAAGGAATTCAGGCCCATATTTAAGCACAGTAAAAGCAATATATAACAAACATAGCCAACATCAAACTAGATGGAGAGGAACTTGAAGCAATCCCACTAAAATCAGAGACTAGACAAGGCTGCCCACTCTCTCCCTACCTATTCAATATACTACTTGAGTCTTAGCCAGAGCAATAAGCAACAAAAGAAGGTCAAAGAGATACAAATTGGAAAGCAAGAAGTCAAATTATCGCTATTTGCTGATGATGTGATAGTATATTTAAGTGACCCCAAATGTTCCACCAGAGAGCTCCTAAACCTGATAAACAACTTCAGCAAAGTGGCTGAATATAAAATTAACTCAAACAAATTGGTATCCTTCCTATATTCAAAGGATAAACGGGTTGAGAAAGAAATATAGAAAGAACATCCTTCACAATAGTCATAAGCAATATAAAATATCTTGGTCTGACTCTAACCAAACCAGTGAAAGATCTGTGCAAGAACTTCAAATCTCTGAAGAAAGAAATCAAAGAAGATCTCAAAAGATGGAAAGATCTCCCATGCTCATGGACTGGCAGGATTAATATAGTAAAAATGACTGTATTGCCAAAAGCAACCTACAGATTCCATGCAATCCCCATCAAAATTCCAACTCAATTCTTCATAGAGTTAGAAACAGCAATTCTCAAATTCATTTAGAATAACAACAACAACAAAATAAAACAAACCCAAGATAATAAAAACTTTCTCAACAAGAAGAAAAAAGAACTTCTGGGGCTATTACCATCCCTGACCTCAAGCTGTACTACAGAACAATAGTGATAAAAAATTGTATGGTGTTGGTACAGTGACAGGCAGGTAGATCAATGGAACAGAATTGAAGGCCCAGAAATGAATCTACATAACTATGGACACTTGATCTTTGAAAAAGGAGCTAAAACCATCCAGTGGCAAAAAGACAGCATTTTCAACAAATGGTTCAATTGGCAGTCAACATGTAGGAGAATGCAAATTGATCCAAATTGACAAATGGGACCTCATAAAATTGCAAGGCTTCTGTAAAGCAAAGGACACTGTCAATAGGACAAAATGGCAAAAGGATTAGGAAAAGATGATTACCAATCCTACATATGATAGAGGGCTAATATCAAATATATACAAAGAACACAAGAATTTAGACTCCAGAGAAACAAATAACTCTATCAAAAAATAGGGAACAGAGCTAAACAAAATTCTCAACTGAGGAAACTTGAATGGCTGAGAAGCATCTAAAGAAACGTTCAACATCCTTAGTCATCAGGGAAATGCAAATCAAAACAATCCTGAGATTCCACCTCACACCAGTCAGAATGGCTAAGATCAAAAACTCAGGTGACAGCAGATGCTTGTGAAGATGTGGAGAAAGAGGAACACTCCTCCATTGCTGGTGAGATTGCAAGCTGGTACAACAGTTCTGAAAGTCAAGCTGGTGATTCCTCAGAAAATTGGACATAGTATACCTGAGAACCCAGCTATACCACTCCTAGGCTTATACCCAGAAGATACTCCAACATGTAATAAGGACACATGATCCACTATGTTCATAGCAGCCATATTTATAATACCCACAATCAGGAAACAACTCAGATGCCCCTTAACAGATTAAAGGATACAGAAAATATGGTACATTTATACAATGGAATACTATTGAGTATTTAAAAACAATGACTTCATAAAATTCTTTGGCAAATGAATGTAACTTAAAACCATCATTCTCAGTGTGGTAACCCAGTCACAAAAGAACCACACATGGTATGCACTCACTAATAAGTGGATATTAGCCCAAAAGTTCATAATATCCAAGATTCAATTCACAGACCAAATGAAGCTCAAGAAGAAGGAAGATCAAAGTGGGATGCTTCAGTGCTTCTTAGAAAGGGGAACTAAATACCCACAGAAGGAAATATGGAGACAAAGTATGGAACAGAGACCGAAGGAAAGGCCATTAAGAGACTGTCCAACCTGGGATCCATCCTATATACAGTCACTAATCCTGGATGCTATTTTAGATGCTGGGAAGTGCTTGCTGACAGGAGACTGATATGGCTGTCTCCTGAGAGGCTCTGCTAGAGCCTGACAAATACAGATGTGGATGTTAGCACCCAACCATTAGACTGACCATAGGTTCCCTGACAGGAGTTGGAGAAGGGACTGAAGGTGCTGAAGGGATTTGTAGCCCCATGGGGTAATATCAACAGGCCAGACCACCCTTTCTAACCCCAGTAGCTCCTTGGGACTGGACCACCAACCAAAGAATAAACATGGAGGGATCCAGGGCTCTGGCTGCATATGTGGCAGAGGATGGCCTTGTTGGATATCAATGGGAGGAGCAACCCTTGGGCCTGAGTGTGTTCGATGTCCCTGTGTAGGGGAATGCCAGGGTGGGTGGGGGTGAGCACCCTCATAGAGGCAGGGGAATTGGTGTGGGGTGGGGGTTTCCAGAGGAGAGACCTAGAAATGAGATAACATTTAAAATGTAAATAAAGAAAATATCCAATGAAAGAAAAAAAAGCCTGTCATTTTTATCTTGTTGTGTCATCATATGGAAGGCTAGTAAAAGTGTTATGAGGATGATTGCAACAAAATTATACATTTTATGTGGTTTTTTAAGTTAATTAAATGTGAAATCCTACTTAGGAGAAATATAAAAATGATTACAAAATTAATTATGGCAGGCGTGTGTCAACATTGAAAATAGGCTTCCACAAAACAAAAATAGTTATTTCCTATTTTCCTGTGACACTATTACCAATACTGTTGAAATTTAACTGTTGAAATCAAATGAAATAAAATTTAACATTGAGTTAACTTACTCTTTGTTTTGCCTCATGGTTCTGGCTGGGTCTGTTGAATAGGAAAAGAGACTCAGAACACATTCCTACCAGCTTATTGCCCACTAGAGAGAAGACAAAAGAGAACCTAGCATTCTGAAGACCACCTGCCACTGCTGAGCACAGTAACCTCATGGAATTGAGATGTTTTTTTTTTTACATTAGTAACCTTCTCAATTCTTTTCATCTCCAAATGAGTAGATTAAATTGCAGACAAGGAACAGGAAGAAAAAGGATACATATGTCAGTCTACACTTTTCTATCTTTGCTAGAAAGTCGTAATTTTTCCTGGAGTGTTTGTATTAGTAATGTGTACATCAGGGCTCATTTGGCTATAAATCCTTGTTTCTCTGCTCCATTCACTGCCCATTGCCCCAGATGGACAGATGGGAAATGGCTTCCAGAACTCTTGATTCTACCCAAATTGCTCTTAAAGTTTATGCTGCCAAGCTTTTGCTAATTCTGTATTCTCAGCTGGTGTGGCTGTCAGTCCTACCATCCATCAAAGCTGCCTTCAGTCATGAACTCTTCTCAACTCTTCCACTCATAAAGTGCAAAACTCCTGCTAGAATTTTTGGTGACATTTAAATACCATTTTAGTATGCGAATTGCTGATGAATTTCACTCTCAGGTGTTTCAGGTCAGCAGAAGGTTTCCTGAGAAAATACTGAGAGTCATCAATATATAGACAAAAATTTGTTACTTCAGTAGATGACTTTCAATGAATGTGCTATATAAAGAAAAATATGCGTCATTCCACCTCACTTCTGTTGACATTCAGTCCTTGTACAAATTCCCATTATACCTTTTAACCCAGGGATAAAATTATCCCACATCTCCTTAAAATGTGTATAAAGCCTCCATACATTTATGTCTCAGAAAACTGAGACTGCTTCAAAGTAATACTCTTATGTATACATATTGATATTTTAATGTTTGAGGAACTAAGCTAGAAGAAAACATCAATAGAAGTCTAGTATTTTACCTATCCCACGTCTGTTAGCTCTTCTCGCTGTAATGAGACAACTGAGATAATCAACTTCTACACATGAACACTTTATTTGAAATGATTTAGAAAGTCATTGACAACATAGCATTGAGTCTAAGGAAACGTGGTGTCTAAGGAAAAGTCACACAGTACTGTCTACCAAACCTCTAATGCACAGGCTTTGAGGGCACATTCTTCTGTTTGTCATTCAGCCCTCAGACTTCAAAGAACCAAATCTATCTTAGCATACAAGATTTATAAAGACTGTTCCCCATGATGTTACCTCTAAATATTTTACCTTTGTATTTCTTTAAATAATTTATTTCCTTTTATTTAACTTATATATAATACCATAATGGGATATCATGTAGATTTCTCTTCCTTTTTCTTAGGCTTGAAATTACTTACAAGGTGCATGCTAGGTGCCACTCTCCCATTTCACCTCTCAAGCACGTCTCGGACTTATATCCATGTGATAAAATGCTTGAAACAGTCAAACTTATCTATCTTTTCATTTATCATATTCTTATGATAGAAGTATTCAAAATGCTTCTTGCTTGTTTTAGAAATATACTATGTACAATCATTATCAAATGTCAACCGATTGTACAGTTATGCATAAGATATCTTACTTCTGGGGCTGGAAATATTGTCCAGTGGTCACGAGCATTCTGATATTCCAGAGGATACCTTTCAATTCCTATCACTTATATGGACTCTAACACCCATCTGCAACTCTAGCTCCAAGTGCGTTTTGTGTCCTCTTCTGCCTTCTGTGAACACTGCATACTTGTGGTGCACAGACACACATACATGTAGGCAAAACACACACACACACACATAAAGTAAAAACACATAATTTTTTTACAAAAAATAAAGATTTTCTTACTTTGATATATTTTTAATTGTTTTAATTACCCCTTTCTCACCACCTTCTCATCTGAACTCTCTTCAGCTTCTAGTAACTTCTGTTCTTCTCTTGAACTAATGACACCAGCTCTTTAACTTGAAACATTAGTGAGACTGTGCAGTACTGACATTTTTGTACCCGACTAAACATGATGATCTAAACTTCTATCTACATTATCACAGGTGGCAAGTTTTATATGTTTGAGTGACTTTAGTGTTTTGTGGTGCGCATGATCCACTTTTTCTTCCTCAGTTCATCATTTTAGTCAGTTCAGTTGATTAAAAGTTACATTGTTTTTATTTCCTGCCTATTGGGAAGAGTCCGGATGTATATTTAGTACATTGATTTGATCTCCTTTGAATATATGTCCTGTGAGGTTTACAATTTGCTCAAAGGACAAAAATCCAAGGTCTCCAAGTCTCAAGAGAAATTCTTGGCATGGATTACTGTAGAAGTAAAAAGGAAGTGATGTGCCCTGTTTCCAACATGCAATGGTAGGAAAGATATAATGTAATAATTTCTATTATAAAAAGAAGGGGTTAGTTTCAAATCTGACATGTCTTCCATAGAAGTGTGCTTTGAATCGCCAGACTTCAGATTGTGAAGGTACTGTGAAGAATGTGGAATTTCTGAGAGCGGCCAAGTTAGTTATTACATGTAAGTACACAGCCTGTGGTTGCATCCCATGCACCCTGCTACCTGGTCCTCTGTGATACAAACAGCTATCAGTACAAGCTCCTATTACCACAGACTAAGACATTTTACCGTGCCTTCCTCACTACATTGGATTCTACCCTCTGAAATCATGAGCAAACCTAGTGTTCCTCCTTTGAGTTGTTTCTCTCAGGGATTTTGCTTACAAACATGCAGCAGGAATTAATTCAGGGAATTGGTATCAGAAAGTACATTATGATAGACATGTCAATGATAAGGTGATGCTTTTGTGTATCTATAATTAAGAATATGATGAAGAGTGTGGAGTTACTGTAGGACAGCAGAATGAATCAGGAAGTCTCCAAAAAAAACTACAGGGGACAGCAAATGACCCGAAGCTCACTAAGTACACTTGATCCCAACTTTCCTAAGTTAGTCTGTGATTTCACATCTGTGTCTCTAGTTCATGTAAGTCCCCCTTTGTCCATTAAAACCCTCCCCCCACCCTACAGAGGAAAGGAAATCCTAGAAATATAATTTCTAGAGCTACCAAATTTGCAAGAGAAATGATCAATCGTTTCAGAGATCATGTCATACAAGGAGCTCATATAAAACTTTGTGTTGGCATTGGAAAGCATCTAGAATGGATTGATAGCAAAGAAATGCCACTTTACAAGAAGTGCTACCTTGTTTATGTGCCTCTTTCTAAACCTACACACTTGGGAATGCAAGTTGTTTCTGTGAAGGGGCTACAGAAGTTGTAAGCTCACTTCTTTTTCCAACTTGGGCTGCTTATTCAATCTGGTGGCCCTTGCTCCCAGGACCATATTGACACTGAACATAATCAGGACATTGAATCAGCGTAGAATACTATAGCTGAGAACTCCTGAATTTATACTATTTCTCTCCTGCGTCAGTCTCCAGAGTATCTAGAACTACAGTTGTGCACCACTGCACCCAGCTCCGTGGTCCAGCTGCTGTAACCCGGCTGAATGATTTTGTTTCATGGTCCCTGCCAGGATGTGCTGCATCGTCAGAGGCCTAAAGGAAATTGATTTGTTCAACCACAGACTGGGACTTCCAAGGTAGTGAGCTTAAAGATAGTTTTCCTCATTTTAAGTTTGTAATCTGAAATCAAAATAAGGAAAAGTGAGATAGAATTTCTCTATGAGGTAGAACTTCATGTATGAACATCAATGAGATTCTTCAATATGGTGATAGTGGAGTCTGTACATGCCAGTCACGTTGTAAATATTTTATAACTTACCTTTATGTAGAGTATTACAAATATACCCAAAGACAGTAATGTTGAACAACGAAGGTGCATTCGCCATCACTGATTAGACCATTGAATGTTAATTTTTTTCTATGATAATAATCATCCTAGTAAAAGAGAACTATATGCCATTCCTGTATTGGACTTTTTTAGACAATGTAAACGTGTTCTAGTAAGTTATTTATGTCCTAAATCATAATACTTTGTATTTATCCTCTGTATATACTTACAATATATTTCTACGTAGACAGATATTCCTGTAAATGATTTTTTTCTTACTGAAGCATTGCAGCTTGCTGTAAGAGTTTAGTTATGATTAAAGCATTGAGGAGTATATGTGTTCTCCAGCCTTGCCACATACTTCCTCTCTCCTTATGGCCCATCCCCTCCCCAACTCCAGCTTTCTCAATCGGCATCTGTAGGCATTTCACATTGCCTGTCCCTGCTTTGTAGTCTATCACCAAGCACTCCTTCCTAAGCTTTAGTTACTATGAATCATCCTGCTAGTATTCTTAAAGATAAAATGTGTTGTACATTTTACAATTTCTCTGGAAATTTACACAAAAAATCAATTTAAAAATTACTGAAATATTTTCAAGAAAGTTTGGAAACGTCATAGCATATATAAAAGATACTTCCCAAATATTCAAAGAATTAAAAGCCAATTTCATGTTTTAGAAAAGTAATGATTTTTAGGAATGGAGCAATTTCTAATAATAAAATAATTGCTTTTTAAGTGAACATAATGTTTTTAAAGTAATTGTTATATATCTTTAACCTTACTTTCTCTTATGAATTGATTTTTACTTCTTGAGTTAAAAGTATTAATTTTTCTAATTTTAATTTTATTAAATTTTAAACCACATTTTAAAACAATTTATTTTAATTTTATTTAAAATATTATTTTTCATACTATATATTTTGATCATATTCTTTCTCCTCCAAGTCTGTGGGTGACCCTCCTCCCTACCTTGCCAACTTCACGATCTCTCTATTTATATTTACAACTCTCTCTGTCTCTGGAAAAAGGAAAACAAAAAATACCAAACAATAACACACCAAAAATCAATATAAAAATAATAAAAATTAAAAACAATCAAGAGTCACACACAAAACAAGCAAACAGAAAATGGAGCCTATTTCATGTTGGCCACCCACTCTGGGCATGGAGTCATAACACTGGTTGGTATAAGAAGTGAAACTCCATTGGAGAAAACTTTCCCAGTTGCTTCTTAGTTAGGAATGAGACTTTTTGCCTTTTTATCCTTCTCTGATAAGGTTTTGTCTGGTTTGAACCTGAGCAGGTCTTGTGTACACTGTCACTATCAGAGTTAGAGTGATATGTGTTTGCTTGAGTCCTAAAGAATGATAAAAATTTTTATGAAAGTAAGCAGAATAGTGAATATTATCTCTATGTAAAAATTTGGATTATGATGCACTATTATTTTTACTTAATTTACTTTATCATTTTAGCTCTTTTGAAAAGTTCGTACATAAATCTGTGTCTACAAATTTCTGTACCTCTTTTCCTCCTCCAACTCTTCCTGTGTCCCCCTTTTAACACAAAATTGTGTTGATATTTTCATCATTATTGTTTTGTGTAAATACATATGCACATGCATATGTATGCATATGTCTTAAAGTATAGTGTATTGACAAACATCATAGCAATCCCTTTACCAATTTGAAATCTTTTTTTTAATGGATGCTAGTGTTATTACCTGTCTCAGAAGAGTAAGCAGTGGTGGTCCCTAATGTGATGTCATGGATGCAATCATGATCAAAGACTCACCTCAAGTGATTTTGAAATATGAATACTTTTAGAAATAACTACTTTTATTTTGCTTTACATTAGTTATCTAGTATTATTGTTCTTATTATTATTTGTGTATGTGGATGTGTGTGTGTGTGTGTGTGTGTGTGTGTGTGT
>JADRCD010225442.1:19227-33111 GCA_019843815.1 Montemys delectorum | reverse complement strand
CGGCAGAGGCAGAGGCAGAGGCAGAGGCAGAGGCAGAGGCAGAGGCAGAGGCAGAGGCAGAGGCAGAGGCAGAGGCAGAGGCAGAGGCAGAGGCAGAGGCAGAGGCAGAGGCAGAGGCAGAGGCAGAGGCAGAGGCAGAGGCAGAGGCAGAGGCAGAGGCAGAGGCAGAGGCAGAGGCAGAGGCAGAGGCAGAGGCAGGAATATCAGAAGTTCAAGGTCACCCTTGAACTACACAGAGGTTCTAGGCAGGCCTGAGCGATCTGAAAGCTGGACAGAGAGGGAGAATTTATCCCTAAACTTCTCAGTTCTCTTAATTTACCAGCTTGAATGGATTCCACTGGTTATTTGTTTTTGATTTCTTTCTGATGGCCTTTTGTGTTTTGTCTTGTGCTCACAAAGCTTTTTTTTTTTCTTTTTTAATCTTCTTCATATCTTACATCCTTACCACAGTTTCCCCTTCCTCCTCTCCTCCGAGTCCTCCACTTCCGCTGTTTCTTCCTCTGTTTCCCTTCAGAAAAGAGCATGCTTCTCAGGGACATCAACAAAACACGGCATAACAAATTCCAATAAGCCTAGGCACAAATCCTCACATCAAGGCTGGACAAGACCCAGTAGGAGAAAAAGGGTTCCCAAATCAGGCAAAAGAGTCAGAGGCAGCCGGACAGTGGTGGCACATGCCTTTAATCCCAGCACTTGGGAGACAGAGGCAGGCAGATTTCTGAGTTCGAGGCCAGATGCCAGCCTGGTCTACAGAGTTAGTTCCAGGACAACCAGGGCTATACAGAGAAACCCTGTCTCAAAAAACCAAAAAAAAAAAAAAAAAAAAAAAAAAAAAAAAAAAAAAAAAAAAAAAAGTCAGAGACAGCCCTGCTCCCAGTGTTAGAAGTCCCACAAGAACACCAAGCTACACAATCATATCATATATGCACAGGACCTAGGTCAGACCCACACAGGCTCACTGATTGTTGGTTCAGTCTCTCTGAGCCTCTGTGAGCTCTGGTTAATTGATTCTGTGGGCCATGCTCTTGTGGTATCCTTGACCCCTCTGGATCCTGCAATCTTTGCTTCCCCTCTTTTTCAAGATTTCCTAAGTTCTGTCTAATATTTGGCTGTGGGTTTCTGTATCTGCTCCAATTAGTTGCTGGATAAAGCTTCTATGATAATAATTATGCTAGGCTCTGGTTTATGAGTATAGCAGAATATCATTAGGAATCATTTCATTGACTTTTTTTTTGCTAGTCATATTTGGTTCTCTCCTGGGTCCCTGGGATATCAGCCTCTGGTTCATGGCCCTCCAGACAGTATCAGCCATGGTACTTCCTTTTGTGGTATGGGTCTCAAGTTGGACCAGTTCTTGGTTGGCCACTCCACAAGTTCTGCATCTTTATATCTGAACCATCATATCTTGCAGGAAGAGCAAATTGTACGTAGAAGGTTTTGTGGCTGGGTTGGGATCTCAGTCCCTCCACTGGAAGCCTGGCCTGGCCACAGAAGATGGCTGGTTCAGGCTTTGTGTTCCCCATTGAGGTCAGCCTCATAGACTCCAGGGAGTTTCCGTTGCACTGGGTTTCTATATCACTCTTCAAATGTGGCCCAGTTCCAGCTGTCTCTCCCATTACTGTCTCCCTTCACCCCTACAACATGACCCCCCCACCCCGTTCCCATTCCCACTCCCACCCAGTCCAGCCATGTAACCTATACATTTCCCTTTCCCAGGGAGATTCTTGCATTTCCCCTTGAGCCCTTCTTATTACTTAGCCTGTCTGGGTCTGTGGATGGTGGTAGCATGGTTATCTTGTACATTATAGCTAACATCTACTTATAAATGAGAACATACCATATGTGTCTTTCACGCAGGAAGATTTTTTTCTAGTTTCATCCATTTGCCTGCAAATTTCATAATGTCCCCCTTAAAAACAGCTGAGTAGTATTCCCTTGTGTAAGTGTACCGTATTTTCTTCATCCGTTCTTCAGTTGAGGGGTGTTCAGGTTGTTTCCAGTTGAGCAAGTGTCCTAACTGTATGATGGAGCATCCTTTGGGTATATGCCCAGGAGTGGTGTAGCTGGGTCTTGAGATGGTTCGATTCCCAATTTTCTGAGAGGCTGCCATATTGATTTCCAAAGTCACTATACAAGTTTGTGTTCCACCCAGCAATGGAGGAGCGTTCCCCTTGCTCCACAGTTTTACTGGCATGAGCTGTCAGTTGTGTTTTTGATCTTAGCCGTTCTGACAGATGTAAGGTGGAATCTCAGAGTCATTTTGATTTACATTTCCTTTATGGCTAAGGATGTTGAATGTTTTTTAAAAGTGTTTCTCGGCCATTTGAGATTCCTTTGTTGGTCTGTTTAGAACTAAACCCCATTTTAAAATTGTATTATTTGTTTTCTTGATATATAGTTTTTTGAGTACTTTATACTAGATATTAACCCTCTAGTGGATTTGTAGTTGATAATAATATTTTCCCATTTTGTAGGCTGCCACTTTGTCCAAATGATGGTGTCTCTTGCGGTATAGAATCTTTTCAGTTTTATAAAGTGCCATTTATTAATTGTTGATCTTAGTACCTGTGCTATTGGAATTCTATTCAGGAAGTCGTCTCCTGTGCAATTCGTTCAAGGCTATTTCCCACTTTCTTTTCTATTTGATTTAGTGTATCCAGTTTTATGTGTGAAGTTCGATGTGTAGTTTCTTTTACTAAATGCTCTTGCATTTGGGGCATAGATGTTAAGAATTGAAATGTCACCTTGTAGGATTTTTTTCCTTTGACGAGTATGAAATGTCCTTCCCCTTCTCTTTTGATTAATTTTCATTTGAAGACTGTTTGTTCAACATTACAATGGCTACTCCAACTTGTTTACATTTACATATTGCTATTCATTATTGAAGGAAATCAGGACAGGAACTCAAATAGGACAGGATCCTGGAGGCAGGAGCTGATGCAGAGGCCTTGGAGGGATGCTTCTTACTGGCTTTCTTCACATGGCTTGCTCAGACTGCTTTCTTACAGAACCCAGGACCACCAGCCCAGGGTTGGTAGCACCCACAAAGGTCTGGCCCCTCCCCCATTGATCACTAATTGGGAAAATGCCATACAGCTGGATCTCACGGAGGTATTTCTTCAACTGAATCTTTCTGTTGGATGACTCTAGCTTGTCTCAAGTTGACAACACAAAATCAGCCAGTACAATTTTCTTCACTGTTTGTTTCCTGCCTTACTTTTAGGGGTGTATTTATTTCCTCTTTAAGGACTTCTATCAACATCATTAAGTTGGTTTTAAGGTCATTTCCTTGTGCTTCAGCTGTGCTGGAGTATTCAGGGCCTGATGTGGTAGGAAAGCTGTGTTCTTTCTGGTGGCACCATATTGCCCTGGCAGTTGTTGATTGTGTTCTTACACTGGCGTCTAGGCATCTGAGTTTGGGGTGATTCTAGGTCTAGGTGCTAATTCCTGAGTTTGTCTTTGTTGGATAGGTGTTTTGTTCCTTGGTTCCTGTCTCTTCTTTGGTCTTCTGGTCTCTGTAGCCTAGATTTCTGGTGGTTAGTGTGATCTCGGGTTCAGCAGGGAATCTCTGTCAGGTAGGGACTGGACTTCTGGTGGCTAGGTTGGCCTTTCATCAAACAGGTGGTCTCTGCCAGAGTTGGGGGGTGGAACATGGTGATGAAGAAGGGAGTAAGGATTGGGGAGCGCACTGAGAAGTGAAGGAGGTCTTTGTTGGGGGGGTGTCTATCTGGGCTTCTGGAGGCCAGAGTTGTCTTTGCCTGAGTTCACCTATCTGTTTTTCTGGCTGTGTGTCCTGCACCTGAGTAGTAGATATCCTTCCATGTCGGGGCAGAGCCACACAGCAGCAGGTGGTGGAGCGGGATGGAGTTTCAACTGCTTGGGTCTTTTGGATCTGAACCAAGGGTTCTTGGGTTCCAAGGGCAGGTGGGCTCTTACCTATTCTTCTGACTGGTGTGGCCTACATAAAACTCCAGGACTGTAGAATCAGATCACTTCAATTGTTCTTTCTTATTTTATGGGCATTGTCACAAGCAAAGATTTTGAAAAGCTACGATATTCTGAAATGATGGAGTGGTGAAGGGGTTTGTTCTCCCTAGGCATCACTAAGGTTCTAGGCCACCCCTGGGGTCACAGTACTTTGTTCTACATGTGGGTGACAAATGGATCTCCAGGTGGTGTGTGTGTGTGTGTGTGTGTGTGTGTGTGTGTGTGTGTGTGTGTGTTGTATGTATGTTTCTGGTTTTCAGAGCTTTTGCTTCTGACTGGGTGTAGGTAGATTGGGACTCTGTTTACTGCAGTTGGACCTGAGTGTTAGTCTCTTCCAAGTTCATCTGTTGAACTCAAATTCCCAAAGGGATAGAATTAGGAGGTAGGGCCATTGCAGGAAGGTATTAGTTCCCGTATGGAGTCCTTGTAGATGGGATGAGCCCCTTATAGAGTTTCCCATCATGGAAAGACCAAGCAGAAGGCACCACCTATCAGACAGATAGCAGCTCTTACCAGAGAGACCCTGTGAGTGCCTTGATTGTGTACTTCTAGCCTTTAGAACAGCAGAAGCTGTGTGTCGGTAGGTTCTAAGCCTTTGACTGGTGCGTTATTTTTCTGATAGAGAGTGCATACTCCTGCACTGCTTCAGCCCATAGATATCACTCCTTCTAGGACTCCCCTCTCCTGCTGAATCCTCTGCTTCCCTCTTGGAGACTCATTCTTCCTCAAGACAGCTTACTAGCTGCATGGCCCTGCATGGTCCCACACGAGTGTAGCTAGCTGCATGGTCCTGCATGCATGGAACAGTTTGACTTTACTTTGTAAGTCTGTGAAATGGCTTTGATATCAGCCGTCCTTGCAATGTGGAGATTTATCAATCTGGGAAGAGACTAGCTCTGTGGAGGTCTGTCAGGCTTGCTCAGACATGGCAGCTCCTTTCCCTGTAGTTCTTTGGGTAGCTTCTGATTCCTGTCAGAATCTGGAAATCACAGCAAGTTCCACTTAGCACTGTATGTTTAATACTCATCCCGATGGTGAGACACAGGCATGGCTAGCACATCTGTCAGGACCGAGGCTTAGTAGCTTGCCTGCCCACTTTAGGTTTTCTCCTTTCATGAAGGGAAAGGAAGTCCAGGTAGGCTAATTACATGAGTAACATAATTGACAGAGTTTGATCAGCTACTGTGGGCTAAAGATGTGTAGGGATCTGCCACAGGACGCCCAGGTGGCATATAGCCGAACAAAGATATTGGTCCTCTTTATACCAAGGCTTTCATGTCCACTGCAAGCTGCATGAGCAGGAACATTTTTTTTTTCTTATTTGGGATGAGAGGAAGAGAGAAAGGCACTTGTTTAGATCCTTTGCCTTGCCCTCTGTAGTTCCTGTTCCTCATACCAAGTCCTCATAGAACAAGATCCCTTACAGACAGGGGCAGCATCAGCATTGACCTTGTTCCGCTCCTGTGCTCTCCCAAGCCTTCCACAGTGCCGGTTTATCGGTGCAGTGATCCTTCCAGGTGGGAATGATTTTAATCTGTTTTTTATAGATGCTGAAACTGAGGTCAAGTGATTCTCTGGAGCCAACCACCCAGGAAGTAGGTCTTAGAAGCCAGCGTGTCACCCTTGGGCTATGCTGGATGAGACCTTCAGTCTAAGAGATAGTGATCTCTTACTACATCTTTCCTGGGCAGCTCCTGGAGCAGGCATTAATGCTAAGGGAGACGAGCAGAGGAGGGATTAAGGATTTGCTGTGCTTTGTCACTTATTTGTGGCATGTTGACTAGGTTCCAGTTCTCTTAGTAACTCTGTATTTATTCCACGTATTTGATTATCCCAGTGAACCTTTGCCTCTGGTACTAGGTTTCTTCTCATTTTATAGATCAGAGAACTTGGGCTTTACAACATACAGAGCTCTGAAATGGTGGAGTCTGGATTTGAACCCAGAGCTGTTCTCTTGCTGAGTGGTGGGATGGAATATGTCACAGGTGGACAATTGTTTGGGTGCTCATTGCTTTGAGAGAGGAAATGCCAAGGGGGATGGGGGGAGATGGGCAGAGTGTGAAAAGGAAGCCAGAGGGAAGGTACCCAGCCAACCATTGCTGACTGAATTCATGTGGTAATCCATGGCCCCAGTCTGATATCATCTCTGGGAATGGGCCCGGAGCAGCCGTGAGAAACAGCACAACTGTTGAGCAATGCAGCCTCATGTCTTAGGAAATGGAAAATTCTGAATAGGAATGTTCTAGGGGGTTGGAGAGGCAGATTCGCAGAGCTGAGAGTCTCATTTGTTCACTAGTCCCTGCTGGTCCCTGAGACCACTCTGTTTCCTCCTCCACTCAGAGCCCTGACTGGGATCTTTGTCTCTTTCTTCCAGTGTCTGTGAAGTTCCCCACTGCCTGTGGCTGTGCTCCATCCACCCCTATGGAGATTGCACTGAGTGGGAGCTTTATGACTAGTGTCCATTTTTTAATTCTTTGAGATGGAGAAGTCTTACTTTGTAGCCCAGGCTGACTCTGAAGTGGTGGCAGACTCCCATTCTTAGCCTCCCCGATACCGGGATTGTAGGAATGTACTGCCATCTGGCATCATTACTGAAAGGCCAGTAGAGCTTGAGCGATGCCAGGCTCAGGGGCAGGCTATCTCAGGCAGAAGCTTCTAGATAATCCAGAAAGAGACTTACTCCTGTATATTACCAGGCTCCAAGGCGCTGGGCCACACAGTATTCTGACTAGAGCATTCTTGTTGATGGGTGTGAATCATGGTAGGTGTTCTGTCAACCAGCACAATGATCCTCCCTTGTCCACACCCTTTGTCTTTTCTCTCCCATACCTGGTAGAAGGTTGGATATCAAAAACTTTTCTTAAAACAGTTCAGTAACCCTTATGGAAAATTGACCCCCTCCCCACTAAGTCTCAAGAGATATTGGCAAAATAAATAAATAAATAAATAAAATAAAAATAAAAATAAAAAATAAATAAAAAAAAAGGTTTGGAGCCTGAAACAAGGTCCGGTATCCCCAGGGTGGCTGTGTCAAATGGTGTGCTTTTGGCAGTATGGATGGGGTTTCTAGAAAAACTTGTCCAGGAGACAGACCAGCTCCAGGAAGCAGGGCACTAGATAGATTGGGACCCTGTTTTTCTCTACTCGGGTGGGAGGGAGGTGGATAATCATTTGGATGCTTATTGCGACAGGTGCCCAGGCCAAGGTTGAGACAGCCAGCCTCAGGTGGCCTGGATGCGAATGTGGCAATTATGGCGGTTGCAACATCAGGAGATAAAGGCATGATAGGTGCCTAGGAGCCCCAGCTAGAAGGCACCGCAGGACCCAGCCCTCAGCGTGCTCACTGTTGCCCTGTGGTCTTGGAACACTGAGGGCCCAGGGCCAGTTTTAGATGTGGTTCTTCCTCCTCAGCTACTCCTCGAGACCTGTCGAGGGTGATGAGAGAACAACTGTCCAGCACAATCATGTCCCAGAGTAGACCTCCCAGACCAGGGCAGCGTCACAGAGTAGACTCCCAGACCAGGAGGGACAGGCTGCCCCCGAGAGAGAACTAACGAGAAGAGGATTTTCATAGGTCACAGCTCCTTGCTATGTCTTTGATTCCAGTATGGTCTCACCAGGGATCTTGTCTTGGTCTTTCTTGTGTCTAGTTCTGCAAAGGAGAGAGATTTAGGCTCTCTGTTTTCTAAGGCTGAAATGTCTGTCTGTCTGTCTATCTATCTATCTATCTATCTATCTATCTATCTATCTGTCTTTCTAGATGTCTATTAACATACCATCTTATTTGGGCTTTAAAAGTCACCTTTAAAAATTTAAAAAATTTAAAAGTCACCTTTAAAAATTTAAAAAAAAAAAAAAGGTGATTTAAAAATCACTTTTGTTTTAAAGGTGATTGCAATTCAAAGCTGCCAACTCACTTTACAGTGAGTCAGTAACAACAAACTTGCAGAATCAACCTGCTTTACTTTTTTTTTTTTTTCAAGACAGGGTTTCTCTGTGTAGTCCTGGCTGTCCTGGAGCTCACTCTGTAGACAAGGCTGGCCTCGAACTCAGAAATCTGCCTGCCCCTGCCTCCCAAGTGCTGGGATTAAAGGCGTGTGCCACCATACCCGGCTCCTGCTCTACTTTCTATGTCTCTGTCCTAATCATACGTTCTCTAAGCTCAAGGTTTCCATTTAAAGCAGACTTGGTGATTTTCATGAACCTTGCTCAAAAGCAAATCCTGCGTAGCTTTCGTCAGGAGATTTGTGAACCTCTAAAGAAGAAACCAAGGCCAGTCTTCTAAAAAGCAAGGGGTGGATCTCTTGCTTATGTGTTTACTTTGTTTTATTTCTCTTATTGTGTGTGTGTGTGTGTGTGTGTGTGTGTGTGTGTGTGTTTTGCATGTGGAGGCCAGAGGTTGACGTTTGGAATTATCCTCCGTCAATGTTATAACTTGTTTACTGAGGTGGTGTCTCTCAGTCAAATTCAGAGTTCAACAATATGAGCTTCTTTGCCAGCCAGGTTGCTGTGGGGATCCCATGTCTCTGACAAGGCTGGGATAACACAGTTTAGAGGCCACACACATTGGACATTGATGTGGGTTCTGAGGACCCACATTTTGGTCCATGTTTGTGTGGTAAGTGCTTTCAACATCGATCCCCACCCCTAGCCCTATTTTTTTGTTTATTTGTTTGTTTTGTTTGTTTTGTTTTTTTGTTTTGTTTTGTTTTGTTTTTGTTTTGGACAGAATCTTATGTAGATCAGACTGGCTTTGAATTTGTTAAGTAGCTGAGGTTGGCCTTGACTTCTTGATTCTTCTGCCTCAGCCTCCAAAATGTTGGTAGTATAGTCATATATTACACACCAGCTTGTGCCTGATTCTTTCTTTTAAATTTTCTTTTTTTCTTTCTTTCTTTTTTTTTTCAAGGAAGAGTTTCTCTGTGTAACAGCCCTGGCTGTTCCAGAACTTGCTTTTGTGGACCAGGCTGGCCTCGAACTCACAGAGATCTGTTTGCCTCTGCCTCCTGAGTGCTGGGATTAAATGCATATAACACTAAACCCATCTGTCACTTTTTTTTTTCCAATTAAAATCTTTAATCTCAAGAACTGTGTTATTAGTCTACATGCTTAGACTTCTTTCTTTCTTATTTTTTTTTTGCTTTTTCCCCCCTACAAGTTGGAATAAAATGCTGCGTTATATCAAGCTGTCATTTCCTCGCTGCTTTTCTGAGGGGATGGAGATTTAGGTGAGCAATATGTGAAGCAAGACAAAGCTGACTTTCTTTTTTTTTTTTTTTTATCTCTCCTTTGGAGCTGTAGAGCCTTCTGCTCTCTGGGGACATGGAAGATACCCCATCGGACCCAGTGTTATTTCTTTATGACACACAACAGAAAAACAGTTCCCTTGGAAACGCTTCCCCCTCTCAGGCTGTTGAGACAAATGTGAAGCTTCAGGCACGGAGTTGACAGTGGATGCTCAGCAGTGCTCTATTCCTTCCTGTCTCTCCTCCTTGCCTGCATCACCTCGTCCCTGTGGCAACTTATCCTTGTCCATTCTGGTTAATTTTAAGATGCCATATGGATTTAGTAACACCCTTTATTTATTTCTTTTTGAGAGTTTGATGTTTGGTAGGGACCAGTATTGGTTGTAGGTGCCACTGTGACTATATTTACGAACTCACTCATTGGTTTACGCTAAGACTCCAACTCATGGTCTTGTGCATGTCCAGACACCAAGCAACTGCAAATTAGTAGGAACAACCTGCCTTACTTTCCTTTTCTAATTGCAGCAATGTTTAAACCTGAAAGAAAAAAAAAATTTCTACACTTTAGCATTGGAGGATGCCATTATTTGAGTAAGAATGGCCCCCATAGGCACATATATTTGAATGCTTAGTCACCAGGGAGTGGAAATCTTTGAAAGGATTAGAAGGATTCCGAGGTATGGCCTTTTTGGAAGAAGTGTATTATTGTGGGAGGGCTTTGAGGTTTCAAGAGCCAATGCTGGGCCCAGGTTCTTTCTTTCTCTCTGCGTATGGGTCAGGATGTAGGTCTTAGCTACTGCACCAGGGCCATGAAAACTTCCTACCATGATAGTAACAGACTAACCCTCTAGAATGTGAAACAAGCCCCAATTAAAGGTTTTGTTTTACATGCATTGCCTCGGTCATAGTATCTCATTATATCAGGAAATAGTGACTAGGGGAGTGGATTTGACAGTTACTCATGGTTGTCAACTCCACTACATCCGGAATGAACTAATAATAGAAGTTGCTGGGTATGCCTGTGAGAGATTTTAAGTTACTTGGATCATTTGAGGTAGGAAGACTCACCCTAAATCTGGACCATACCTCCTAGTAGCAGCTTATGTAGAGGCTAAGGAAGAGGCACATTTTTCTCTTAACCTGCTTGCCCTAGCTTTCACTGGGAAATCTATTCCTTCACTGACATTAGTGCCTTTTTTTTTTTCTGGATTCTGGTATATACTGAAGACCAGCTGACACATCCACCCTTGTGGACTTGACAAGTACTGGATTCTCAAACTTTCTGTTGGTAGACAGACATTGTTGGACTAGCTGGACCATAGCCTCTGAGCCATTGTTTTATCAGTTCTGTTCATCTAGAGCAGCAGTTCTCAACCTTCCTAATGGTGCAACTCTTTAATACAGTTTTTCATTTCATGGTGATACCTCCTAACCATAAAATTATTTTGTTGCTCCTTCATAACTGTAATTTTGCTACTACATAATGTAAATATCTGATAGGCAGGATATCTGATGTGTGACATCCCCGTGAAAGGGTTGTTCAACTTCCGAAGGGGGTCTCAACCCACAGGTGAGAACCACTGCTCTAGAACTAATGCAGGGGAATTCAGGAACAGTTCTGCTTAGAGACAGTGATGGACTATGACCTAGGTTGCAAGATGACATAAACCTTCTCCTCTAAGTTGGTTTTGGGCCACAGCAACAGAGCGAACTAGAGCAGAAGGAGCCAAAAAGAGGTATGTTGTAGAAGTCAAGAGTAGAAAACATCCAGAGAGACAGATACCAACTGAAATTATATCATTGTTGAGGTAGTGATAGCTAAAACATCTGCACACATTTAGGAGAGTCTCACCATGAGCTGTGTTCTGTCTCTGCCTCCTTCTCTCCCCTCTCTCTCTCTGAATGTGTGTGTGTGTGTGTGTGTGTGTGTGTGTGTGTGTGTGTGTGTGTATGTATGTATATATGTACGTATGTATATAGATATAGAGGCCAGAGGTCAAAGCTTGGGTATTGCTCATCAGAAGCTATTCATTTTTTTGGTGTGGTGGGGGCAGGGGGTGGTGGAGACAGGATCTCTGACTGGCCTGGAATTCAGCTGGCCTGTGAGCCTCAAGCATCTTTTGCTCTCTGCCTCCCCACTGCTGAGGGATACTGCTACCTTTGTTAAGATTTGAACTATGGGACCTTGGGATCAAATGCAGGTCCTTGGGCTTGCCCAGCAAACATGTTACTGACTGATCTATCTCTATTTCCTACTATTTTTTTTTTTTTTTTTTTTTTGGTGTTTCGAGACAGGGTTTCTCTGTGTAGCCCTGGCTGTTCTGGAACTCACTCTGTAGACCAGGCTGGCCTCAAATTCAGAAATCTGCCTGCCTCTGCCTCCCAAGTGCTGGGGTTAAAGGCATGCACCACCACTACCTGGCTCTATTTTTTTTTTTCTTGATCCACAGTTGGTTTGTAGTCAACTTTGGAGGGTTGCTGTTGCCCAACTAGCAGCACGACAAGAGCAGTGACTGACCTTCAGTGAGTGCTTACTGTGTGAACAACAGCTGTGCTGTCTGCTTCACTTCGGGCTCAGTGCTTTTCAGCCCTGATTGAATATTCAAACCATGTATATGTCTATTTAAAGGTCGGGTCCCACCCAACATCCATGGAAGTCAGAATCTAGGTTAGGGCCTAGACAGTGAGATGACTCGCTTGTCAGGTGATTTGGAGTGACGACGCTGTCAGGGTCCTTGCATCGACTCTTTCAGCTTTCCACTGTCCCTGTGAGGCAGTACCAGTGCACATCCTGATTTTCGGGTGCTGATGGAAAGAAGTAAATCTCCTTATGGGGACCTCAGCCTTGGCAGTCTAGTGACATGTGAACGTATCATAGTCTCTGAGAAGAGGGGTCAGGATGAGTGAATGCCACCGGCCATGAAAGATTCAGGACCTTCCCTGAGGCCACTGCTAGGGTTTGAATGTTGGGGTGCCCCTCCCATTCGTATGTGTTGGGAATTTGGCTCCAAATGCAACGGTGCTGAGAGGTGGTTCCTGTCAAAGGAGACTGGGTGCTAAGGCTCTGCTTTGGTGAATGAACTCATTCATTCACGGATTAATGGTTTCACCGATTAATTCATTTGGGGATTAAGGGATTAATGGATTATTGAGGGTGGAAATGTTATAAAGTTTACTATTGCATTGGGGGGGGGGTGTGTGGCCCAGTCTCCAAAGTGCCTGTTGTGTAAGCACGAGGAGCTGAGTTCGAATCTCTAGCCAGGTGCAGTGTATGTCTGAAACCAGAGCACTGGGAAGATCCTGAGATGCCAACCAGCCAGTCTCGGTGAAATGTCAAGCTTCAGGTTTAGTCCCGCCTCAAAAGATAAGATGGGGAGTGTTTGTGGAAGTTTTCAGATGTTGACCTCTGGCCTACATTCACAACTGCATACGGAAGCGTATAATATACCCCTCTGTCTTGTACAATAAAATGCTTAAAATCCATCTCTGATAGGGCTGGAGAGATGACTCAGTGGTTAAGAGCATCGACTGCTCTCCTGAAGGTCCTGAGTTCAAATCCCAGCAACCACATGGTGGCTCACAACCATCCGTAATGTGATCTGATGTCCTTTTCGGGAGTGTCTGAAGACAGCTACAGTGTTCTTACATAAAATAAATAAATAAATAAATCTTTATTTTTAAAAAAATGTAATATAAAAAAAAATCCATCTCTGAGAGCCAGTTTGTTCCCTCTTACTAGACAATGCCCTTGGGCACATTGTGATACAGTAGAAAGGTCCTCATCAGAAGCCAAACAGATTCCAGGACCAAGCTCCAAGAATGCAGCTACTGGAACCCCAGTTCTTCATGGATGACACAGGCTCCTGTATGCTGTGATGGCATCAGAAGCTGGACTATGACACTCGTTCACTCAGGTTTCACAGAAGTGGTACATTAGACCCTTGGTCCTCCTCTGTGGACTGTCATTGAAGTGTCACTCTTTCATGAATTTTGTGATGCCGTTGGCCATGGGAAGCATAGCATGAAGACCATGGCTTCTTGAAGGGCCTGCAGAAACCATCCTTGTTCACTCTGAGCGTCCCAGCAAGGGAGATGTTTGTGCAGTGCTGGGCAGAAGGGATCATGTCAGGAGGCACCTATGAAACTCGGGCTCCTTGTGACCCACCGTGCCGCCCACGGCTTCCATTGGTGAGCTCAAGCGATGCTATAGTGCCTTTCTCCTCTCCCCAGCTGTGCACTCTACTCACTGCCTGGTCAGGCTCTACAGACAACATCCTTCACTTTTGTAATAAAGTTGATGCTTAAACAAAATGAAACCCATCCACTCCAGTGATGTTTTAGAAAGAGAGGTAATGAAATATATATTGTAAAGTTCCTTATGACAGACAGGAAATGGATCAGCATCAAGACATTCTAGAAATAGCCTTCACTCTCACAGTGAAAGAAGAGTGGGCTGATACATAGATGAGTCAATTTTCTGTTACTGTGACAAAATAGTTGAAAGAGTCAACTTAGAAGGAAGGGAGGACAGCCTCAGAGACCCAGTTTCAAGGTCACAGTTTATAATTACCCCATGTGGACAGAAGAGCATCATGATAGGACAACGTGATATACATAGCGATTTACCTTATGGACAGTGTGATACACATAG
>JADRCD010225442.1:0-12200 GCA_019843815.1 Montemys delectorum | reverse complement strand
ACACACACACACACACACACACACACACACACACACACACACACACACACACACACTAATAATAATAAAAAAGGAAAAAGATTCATGATTTCCCTTCTTTTCGACTCAGAGTCTTTATCAGCCAGAAAGGTAGCCAGAAGAGGGACATGCAATCCCCTAGTCCCTGGGGAGTCAGATCTGTGCCCCAGGTCAATCTAAGAGGCTGGAAAGTCCCAGGGGGCCACATTTGGCTACTGAGGCCAAGGCAATGTAAACCCCATCTGACCTCCTTGCCTTTGGAAGCCTCATCTTCCCAGGCCTTGGAGATCTGAGATTCTAACCATGCCCAGCATCTTCTATCTACACTGTGGCAATACTCCTTCTGTGGCCTGGGGCCTTGGGAAAGCTTGGTGCAATCGTGAATGAGTTAAACACTATCTGATCATAAGTCGGAGAGCCTGTTTTCATTTTCAAAACTCTGTGTGTCAGTGGCTCTAATGCAATGCCCAGCAATATCTTGAGCAAGTGACCGGCAGGGGACATAGGATGCTGTTTACTCAAGATAGCTCCATCACGCAAAAGCAGCTTGCCTAACCGGGTTTGTAAACGATGGTTACGAGACCACCATTGCAACAGTGATTGCTCTGGGGGATGGTCCCAGGAGGGAGCTGGTCCCTTCAGGTCAAATTTAGGGCCCATTTTTCTACTTTCTGGAGCTCTGGGGAATCCCTGGGTCTCTGGCAATAAGCAGAGCAAAAGTAGAGCCGGGAAATTCTGACTGAGGTGCTGTGGTCTGGGGAAGGGTGGCTGCCTCGGGGCAGCAGGCTTCCTGCTACCTTGGAGGAAACGGCCTCAGGTGTTGGCAGAGTTTGGAGATGATTAGGGGCCTCTGGGTATGTCCTGGGGGAGGGGTCTGGACACACAGGGAGAAGATGGCGACTTAGGCTTTTGAAAAGTTTGGTGTGGGTCTATGGGGCTGGGAACCGTGGCCAGTTCTAACCCAGAACTAAGATCATGGTGGGTGGTGTCTGCTGTGCCCACTGTCAGGGATGGCCCCTATGAGGGTTTCCTGGAACGTCAGATTGTTAGAAAGCCTTCATGGTTTCTGTTTCTCCCTTTTGCCCAGGGTCTGAGTCACTGAGACCTCAGCCACCTTTTCTATTGCTGTCTTTCACAACTACCACCACCATCAACGATGCCTACACTGCCTTGTCTGGCACCATCATCACTATCACAACGACCACACTCACCATCAAAACACCCTCCCCCCCCCACATCTGCCCTGCAGCCATCATCAATACATCAGTCCTACCGCCGCTGTCACCACCACCACCACTGCCACCACCATTAGTACCACTCATGGTACCACCAATGCCATCACCAATAACACCATCACCACTCCCACTGACGTATCCTGGCTGCCACTATCAATGCCATCACCACCACCATCATGACTACACTTCTTCTCCTATCACCACCAAGTGGCTTATTCAATACCTTTTTAGTATTTCAAGGCACATTCATATATTCAGTTAATTCTTACAACATTCCTAAGAGCCAGGCATTATTGTACCCATTTTACATCTTGGGAAGTTAAGGCTCAGAGACAAAAATGATGTTTTTTTCCTGGAGACCTCTAGGTGAGTGTATACTCTATGCAGGAATACTCATAAATCCAGGTGTGGCAGTCATATTTTCAAAACTTAAAAAATTAATTTTGGTAATAATTGAACATATACAAAATACTATAAACCCACAGTTGTTGGCCTTTTCCCCTCCTCCAACATGGTCCCCCACCCCCCAGTGTGGACTCACAGCTCACCTCATCTCCAGAGGTCACTTTCCCAGTGCTCTGTCACAATATGTGTCTGGTGGCCAGGGTGTCGGACAGCACTAATCTAGATCTTTCGATGACCTGTATTCTTTTTTCCTTATTGAAATCTCTCACCTCTCCCATAATATTCACCATATTTTCTTTGTTCCTAAAGAGGAGTTTTGAGTCAAGTTATTCCTTAGGTCTTTTCTGGTTCTAAGGTTGTCTGAGGGCAGATTGAAGCCAATACCCTTTAGGCTTTCCTGAGACCAGTGACACAGATGGGATTTGGGAGACAAGGGAAGAGACTGCCCCAAACTGTCGCCAGAATGTATTGCTGTTAACCATGGATATTAGGCAGTGACATTGACACGAAACCTATACCCAGAGATACACAGGCAGGAAGACATAAGGACCCCATCACTCCAAGACACAAGGCATGCAGGTGCAAAGAGGGGCCCAGAGCCGTGGTACCCCAAGGTTACTTCTGAATGTGTCTTTAAGACCCTGATATTAGCAGGGCCATCCTGTCCCTTACAGGCCAGATAAAATCCCACAGACAGCACCCATGTGATATGAACACTGGATTAAAGGCTTAAGTGAGGATGGGAGGTGGGGTAGTCAAAGTGTGGGATGTGTGGGAAAGCCTTAAGAGCACCCATTGCTTTCTAAGCTAACGAAAAGTAACGGCAAACCAGACACGCGCAGATCCCTCGTCTCTACCCTCACCTGTATCCTACATTTCCTTTCTTCCACGTATGTGCACTTTAAGTGTGGACACTGGGTCACTGTGGGAAAAGTACTGTTCCCCTAGGCAGCTAAGCAAAGTTCAACTGTCCCAGCTCACGACATTCCCCAGGGCCCTACCCAGCCATCTCTGTGGCTGCCTCTCAAGGACGCTGGAATTCTACCTCTGTTTCTCTCTCTAACTTTCTTTCCTCAGGGTCAACCCTGAGTTTCTCTCGCTCTCTCTCACTCTCTCACTCATTGGTTTTCCCAGACAGTGTTTCTCCATGTAGCTCTGGCTGTCCTGGAAGTCTCTTTGTAGATCAGGCTGGCTAGAACTGAAAGAGATCTATCTGCCTGCCTCTGTTTCCCAAGTGCTCGAATTAAAGGTGTGTCCCCATGCCTCTGGCCTGTTCCCTACTCTCTTGATCCTCTAGCTGGCCAGTTCTCTGTTCCTTTTGCTTTTGGCTAGGCAAATTTCCCTCCTTCAGTGGAGTCTCAGTCTTGTTCTGTGCTCCTCTTCCTGGTATCCCTGGCTTTAGCATGCCTTGAATTCCCACACCCTTGACACTGGAGGAGATTCTGAAGAAGAAGTTCAGGGGCTCACAGGGAGGATTTGCCTTCCCCACTCTTTCTGCTGAAGATGTGCCCTCCTCAGGCCTCCCAGCCACTCCCATCTATCACCATGTCCTGCAGGATCCGTGCTACATGATCTTGAGGGGAAGGGAGTAGCTGTAGTAAGACGAGTGCTGTGACCGAAGGCCTGAATTCTTTCTCTAGTTCCTCTGGTCTCGTGTGAGTGAGTGAGTGAGTGAGTGAGTGAGTGAGTGAGTGAGTGAGCTAACCCGGCTCAACCACTTCAAAGCCATTGGTCATCCTGATTAGGTCACCTCTGGTTGGAGGATGTTTCTTGAGTATTCCTCTGGGCCTCTAGAGGCATTGCTCAACACTGACAAATGAACAATACAGTCCAGGGTTTTGAAATGAAATTCTTCTTCTTCTTCTTCTTCTTCTTCTTCTTCTTCTTCTTCTTCTTCTTCTTCTTCTTCTTCTTCTTCTTCTGCTTCTTCTTCTTCTTCTTCTTCTTCTTCTTCTTCTTCTTCTTCTTCTTCTTCTTCTTCTTCTTCTTCTTCTTCTGTTAGGCAGAGAGGGTCTGGTCTGGAACTCAATATGTAGACTAGGCTGGTCACAAGCTCACAGAGATCTACCTGCCTCTGTTTCCTGAATGCTGGGATAAAGGTGTGTGCTACACCTGTAGTTTGAAGTGAGGTTATTAAAGAGAAGTCAAAGGATTTTGTTTCCATTCTCCTCCCTTTTTTATTTCTCCCCTCCCTCCACTCTTCCCCTTCCTTACCTTCCTCTCCTCTTTCACTCTGCATTTTCTCCAATACAGAATGGTCCTACTTCCAGATGGGTCAACCTGTCCTGAGTCAAGAGAGGGAAGAACACAGGTGCTCTGTGGCTTTCCAGTAGCATCTTTTCTCTTCCAAGATCATCCCAGCATGGGGGAAGCAATACACACAGGAAGTTAGGTGCTGGGGAGTGGGTGAACCCAACCCTAGTGAATATGCACAAATGACATTCCTACTGGGGAGGTGCTTGGGGGTGCTTTACTTGGTAGGGGTAAGGTCGGTTTCCTTCCCCCTTCCACCCAAGACTCGGTTCCACACAAGCTTTAAGGACTGGATATGTCTGTCATTGTATTTAAGGTAAGGTCTCTCCAGGGCACTTGTGGTGGAGACGAGGTCATGCTTGGTCCTCTGGAGGCAGCCAGAGGTATCTTGGATCAGGGGGAGGTGGTAGAGAGATGGCTTTTGTTAAGAAGGTATGGGCTTCTGAGCTGGACTCTATACAGCCTTGTACAGGGTCTGTGCCATCTTTCAACAGTACTGGAAGGTAAATCTCTCATCAACACCTCCTTCCCTCCCTCCCTTCCTTCCTTTTCCCTATCTATCTATCTATCTATCTATCTATCTATCTATCATCTATTATTATGAGACAGAGTCTTGCTAAGTGGCTGAAGCTGGCTTTGAAATTGCTTTGTAGCCCAGATAGACTTTTTTTTTTTATTAATCTATTCTCTCATATATTATGTCCTGATTGCAGTTTCCCCTTCCTCCCTCTTCCTCCCTCCTCTTCCACTTCCCCACCTGCTTCCTCCCCATCCACTCCAACTCGCTTCCCTTCAGAAAAGGGCAGGCCATCCAGAGATATCAAGCAAACATGGCATATGAAGTTGCAATAAGAATAGGCACTCCCCCCATATTATGGCTCAGTAGGAGGACAAGGGTCCCAGAGGACGACAAAAGAGTCGGAAATAACCCCCACTCCCTCTATTAGGATCCCCACAAAACACTGACCAGCACAACTATAACATACATACAGAGGACAGCCCAAGTCTTAACTTCTTTACTTAGACTAGGAAGCCAAGTTTCAGAGAAGGGAAGGTGATTCCTGGCCTGGGATCTATGTGGGACCCAGGAGAGCAGGAAAGGGCCCAAGAGTGGCTAGAGTGGGGGATGGGCCAGGACTTGGCTGGATCATGAGCAGGAGACTCCCAGCCAAGCAGCGAGACCTTGCTTCCTGTAGGCTGAAGGCCACCTGGTGACTCAGTCCTTCCTAACTCACCTCCCCTTGACTCATTCATTGGCTTTTCAACCTGAAAGGCTCCAAACCCCGGGGCCTTAGCTCAGATTATGTCCTCAAACCCTCTCCAGGGCTGCTTTCTTTGGGGCCGTTGTCCCTGGACTTTGCACATGTTGTTTCAGTCCATGGGGCAGCAGGGGTCTGTCTTCCTCTTGATGGATTTCTGCTGTCACAAAGCGGCACAAATCTCACTTCATCCTGAAGCCTTCTGTGATTATGCCCAGCATTATGCACAGCTGCCTTACATCAGTACTTAGGACAAACCTGAGTTCTGCAGAGGGTTCAGCCTCGCAAAGAGGACTGCACAGATGCTCAAGAGCACTGCTTCCCACCCTGTAGTAGAAATCAATTTGAACTGGGCAGTGGTGGGACACATCTTTAATCTCAGAACTCCGGAGGCAAAGGCAGGTGGATCTCTATGAGGCCAGCCTGTCCTGTAGAACTGTAGAGATCAAATTCCAGGACAGCCAGGGCTACACAGAGAAACTCTGTCTCAAACAACAACAACAACAACAACAACAACAACAACAACAACAACAACAGTAACAACAACAACAGAAAACAATTTGAATCAGGACTTGGTAGCTCACCCTTGAAACTCCAGCACTGAGGAGGCAGAAACATGAGTATTAGGAGTTCAAGGTCATCTTCACTTGCTTAAGCCAGGTTGAGGCTAGACTAGACTATGGGAGATCTTGTCATATATGTATATATATATATATGTACGTGTATGTGTATGTATATGTGTATACACTCATAAACACACACACACTAAAAAGAAGAGGAAAACAGTTGAGACCAAGGCAATGATTTGAAATGAGAAAATTCAGTTTCTCAATTGCCAGTTTGAGGTCAGTTACAAAGGCCTCTCTTGTTCGTTGTTAGTCTGTGTTATTATTATTTTAACAAGTTGAGCCCACTCTTTTCCCCTTTTCTTTTTGATGAGGGGAGGTCTAGGGGGAGCAATCCAAATATTGACAAAGCTTCCTTTTGGGGGGGAGGGGTAGGGAAACTCCCTTACTACCCACACATAGCCCTTCTGGTTTTTCTGTGGCAGTCCGACTTCTGTCCACACATATGACCATGTCTTTGCCTGCACTGTGGCAGCTGGCTGTGGAGTTCCTGGTAGGAAGAAAGACTACGGACAAGCCACTGGTCACCAGTGGCAAGCCACTGGACTTGAGGGATATGGTTCTTTTTACACGGTTTCTGGCTTGTCCAGTTTTGGGGCCCCCATCTGTATGTGGGCAGGCGGAGGATTTCCCCCTCCACCTAGTTCCTACCTCTGGAGCTGTCATTATTACCTGCACTTTATCAAAGAGATAGTGGCTCCGTGCCGCGTTATAGGACTGGGAAGTGACAGAGCTGGCATTGGAGCCCAGACCTTGAAGATCAGAGCCCAAATTCTCCCCATCCCTTGGCTTTCCTCAGCCTCAGCGGGGAGGTGGACGGGTTCGCTGTGTGGGGAGGGTAAGTGTTGCAGCTCCGAGGGGAAAGGTATCCTGGCCGGGAGCCAAGAAGTACCACAAAGTCACACAGCACAACAAACCTAACACAGAGATTTATTGGAATAGACACAAGAGGGTGGCTGCCTCTGCTTGAGAGAGAAGCAGCAGTGGAACAGGAGGAAGGCTTTATTGAGGGATTTTTGAGTGTCAGGGGAGGTCTTCAGGGTGGCCCGAGCTTGGGCAAGCACAGGGATTGGTGGGATGTTTGTGGCCTGACCTCGTGTTTTTTGTTTGTTTATTTGTTTGTTTGTTTTTTTCTTCTCCGTAGGACGGAGCTTGGCTGCCTGAATCTTGAGGGGCTGGAAACAACCCTTATAGTAGTCTGGGGAGACTAGGGGGTGGCTACTTGCTTCCTTTGAGGAGCTAGGCCTGGCCCATGGAGTAGTCTGGGGGCGAGGCCTGGTCACTCATGCCTTGAGGGGTTTTACAGGAAGAGGAATAGGGATGGTTTTCTGTGTATTCAGACCTGTTTAATGGCATCTCTGCCTTTGCCCCTGAGAAGCCAGGGGACTCCTAGCTCCTGCTTCTGTCTACGGTTGCTGAACACCTCTTTGAACGTTGGTAAATGTCTCCCATGGGACAAAATTATCCGGGACTTGGAAACGCAGCTGCTTAGCTAACAACCTCAGGCTGGTTGCTTGCTCTTCCTGGTCTTTTGTGGGTCCTGCTCTGCCTGTGTAGCGGGTGGCAATTCATGGACTCTCTAGCCATTTTCCTATGTTGGCAGTAGCTTCAGACAGGCAGTGGTCATGTAAGGGGAGCTAAGAGGATCTGGGTTTCAACTTTATAGCTTTGCCTGCTGCCTCTCCTGAATGAAGCATCCTGTGGCCCCAGCTCCACAAAGTGGACACTTGTTTATCTCTCCCACCATGCTGATATGAGTTTAAGAGACTCATAAATGGGCTAAGTCCTTGGTTGCTGCTGGGACACCCAGCAACACAATTCAAATTATAAGAGTGTCTCTCTTCTTCAGTGACATCTACAGCATGTAGGCTGGATTTTGGTCCCCACACACCATCCCAGATGTTCTCACCTTGCATAATCATTCGCCACAGCAGCCCTGTCTGAGAATGTCTTATTGGTGACCTTCCTTTCTCTCTTTACTACAGGGAATTCTTATGTAATGGGAATGTACTGACAAAGGCCAAAACTGACTCAGACCTAAGACTTGATTTTTTTTCCTCTCATCCACTTTTTCTCGGGACCAGCTCACTTATTCACTAAACAAATATATTAAATATCTACTTTGTGCAAGTGGAGTTTTTGGAATTTGAGTTTGGACTCATAGTGAGGGGATTCTCAGATCCTATTTTGAGAACCCTGTTAGAGCTCAGGGCTTTCTTCAACTTTATTCCAAATTGTACACTGACACACAATGATTATAAAAGCAGATAGCAAAATCCAGCTAGTTCTTCTTAAGCCAATAGCAGAAAATTTGCAAAAGATTAAAGCAGTGTTAGGCTCTACTCTAAATTTTGCAGTTTGAAAACTGTTTTTCATGAACAGACATTACTTTTGTACATTTGTGTCATATTACAGTTTCCACATAGATTGGAATATTCCACCCCACAAGGCTTCTTAAGCAGGAAGGAAAACAATCAAAACAGCTTTAGGAAGTCCCTGAAACTGAACAGATTCACTAGGCCCCCACCCTCCGAGAGGTAGCAAGTCAAGATGCTGAGAGTCACTCTCAGACAAGCCATGCTACAGAGAAGATTTTTGAGACCAGACCAACTTCTGGGCTAGAAGAAGCAGAAAGCAGGCTCTCTGTCTGGAAGAGGCTTAGATCAGCTGAGTCACTTGGAAGAGATACTCTCCAATGTGTTGAGCTGACCGCAGGCCGTGCACTGTGCTTCCCACCTTCTGTGGACTCTTTGCCATGTTGGGGTGGGCTTTGGTGATGCAGCTGTCTGAGTCGTTTCTGCTCCTGCAAATGACCCCTCATGCATACTCCTTTAATAACCCCCAAGAAAAACCATCGGTTCACCAAGCTAGACTTTGGTCCGTACATGGGCTCCCTAGCTGTGGGGAAAAGATGTACAAGTCTCTCCAGGAAAAGTCTTGTCCCACAACAGTGTTCAATGACTTTGCTATTCTTATGAGGGAATTATTAAGGTTAAAATGTCTTAGGTGGACACAGCTGCATGAGCCTAAAGAGGCAGAGGCAGGAGAACTGCTAACAGTTCAAGGCTAGACTGGACTACACAAAAGCTCCAAAATAAACCAATCTAAAACAGGTTGGGGTGATAACAGATAGCAAATTTTGCAAGTTTCATCCCTCAGAACCTTTTTTTAAAAATTAAAAAAAAAATACAACCCTCAAATAAGTTGATATGTGCACAGGTCCCCAGTGCTGAAGCAGAGAAGGGCTGATCCCTGGCTTATTGTCCAGTCAGCCTTATCTTACTGGTGATTTGTAGGCCAGTGAAAGGTCTTTTCTCAAAAGCAAGGTGGGAAGCACATAAACATGTATACTGCAACACACACACACACACACACACACACACACACACACACACACAAACACACCATGGAATTTCTTATTTTTATTTCAGAGAGAGTTAAGACTAATAGAGATAACTCAGTTATCTTCAGAGATTTGCTTAACACTCAAATAAGAAGGCCCAAGACGGGAAACATGCCCATGTGGTGGGCCAACCCTGGGCTTGTAAGACTAATAATAGCTTGGGTGCTCATGTTAGAGGCTGATGGTGAATGTTGGGTAAGCTCCCATCTCATAAGTGCCTCAATTTTTGCATCTGTACAGTGGGAGCACCACGGTCCCTTGAAAGGTAACTGTGGTGTATTACCTCACTGGTGGGAACTTTGCTCCACTGGGAGGTTAGAGGCTCTCTTGGAAGCTGGGATGTTTGAAAGGGTCTCACAGAGTAATCCCAGCTGTAGAGAGTGGGGTTCAGCGTGTGTCACCAGCCTCCCCCGCAAGGTAAATATGTGAAGATTGGGAAAGTTGGTCAAAGGAAAGGAATTCAGTTTGTGAAATCTCTTCAAAGGGGGAACTGGAGGCAGGGCCTTCCTTTCGTGTTGATTGTAAGCACTTTTGAGTTTTGTGAAGCTCCATTTCCCGATATTTCTCTTCATAGCGAGCACAGAAGCAGCTGAGTTTGTCCTTTTTTGAGGTCCATTTGTGGGAGGTGACAGCCACTTTTTTTTTTTTTTTTTGACTCCCAGCTTAGAAGTGACTCTGCAGAAGTCCCCACAGGGGACATGGAGTCTCTGTTTGACCAGTGACTGAGGCAAAACCCCTTTCCACTCATGAATTTCTTTATTTTCCAACATTCCATATTCTGGTAACTTTTGTTGGCATAAGTAGCTGCTGTCAGAGAACGTACACCATGTGGTGAAGGTGGGAGCTTTGTCACCACATTATCCTTGGTCCCCAGATGCCTTTTTGAGCCATCCTTCCTGGCGCTTGTTCTTTTACTTGAGAGATTCCTTCCCTGGCTTTGGCTAAGAGCTGTTGACCAGATTTCTACTGAAGTGCAGTAACTTAACTGCTGCCTACCAGTCACTGGCCTATCCCTCTGAGAGGAGGGCTTGGGAACTATGGGACAGAGGACGGTGTTCCCATCCTCCACCACTTTACTCTTCCATCTCCTCAGGGCTTCTGTAACCACGCCTAGGATTCGGACAGTGCTGGGCCTGTGGAAGGATGAGATAGGCTTCAGCAGGGGGAGGTTAAGACCCTTCTTTCCAGCCTCCACATCTGGCTTTTGCTTTATCTGTCCCAATTTTGGGACCAAGTCTGCTGTCACAGTAGCGTGCTAGATTCGCTTTGGCTAATGCTGAGAAAGGCCAAAATTGGCCATTTACGTTATCTCTAGGAGTGTGGGATGATTGAGGTTATAATATGCAGCCCAGGATGGCCTCTAATGATCCTTTTGCTTCAGCTTCCTGATGCCGTAATTTCAGTACAGTACACCTGGCTACTGTTGGTCTTTTCATTATTTACTATTTTTTGCAATGTTAGGGATTAAACTCAGGGCTCCCTGCATGCCAGGTAAATGCTTTACTGATGTTCAATTTCTCAGCTTTTCTAATGAAGTTTTGGTTGTTTAGTTTAAGGCTACAGTTGGTGTTTAGGCAGACCTTCCCCATTTCCCACACTCATCCAAATTGTCTGTTCTAATTTCTTTTCTCTTGTGTCAAAATACTATGACAAAAAGCAACTTAGAAAATGATTTATTTCAGCTTATAACTCTAGGTTTACAGTCCGTCTTTGTGGTAACCTCAAGTCAGGAACTTCCCACTGCAGGAAAGTCTGTGAGGTTCAGTGTGCACAGCTATAGGCTCCTCCCACTCAAAAATCTCACAGTCTTACAGTGGACCGGAGATCCCTCTCACAAGACCAGTGGTGGCTGGGTGGTGGCAGCACGCAGATGAAGCTCCGGTCCGGTATAGAGAAGGCAGATACTGTCCCTGCTCTGGGGATCCGTTGGAGGTAGCACCTTCATTGTTCTCTAAGGGAAGGACAAGGTTTCCCGAAGGTGAGAAGCCAGAATGAGTCAGAACTGGGAAGGAAGAGGCTGGGTTTGGATCAAAGACTTGAGCAGGATTTCAGCTTGGTCATGGACTATAGAGAACCCTAGTCCTGTGCAGGAAGGCTTTCGGAGAACCCGATGCTTCTAGCTTGGTCAGTACGGGTACTCAGCAGTCACTCCAGCCACGCACACCTTTTCTCTCTTATCTGCCATGTTACCTTCTATGATGCCATGCCGGGGGCCATGTCCTCTTAGGGAGACAGGGCTGCTGCTGCTGCTGAGCAGAGTCCTCTGTAGGTGTGACAGATGATGGTGTAGCAGATGGCAAGGGATTGCTGTCCACGGCAAAGAGATCTTCTCCGAAGGTCTCTTCCCAGCATGTTTTCAGGGCCAAAGTCTGGTTTCCTGCTCACTGCCGAAGAGAGTGGGTCAGAAGAGCCTGTCTTTGGAGGACATCAGATGACAGATGGAACTAGGCCTCTTCAGAGGACTGAGACACATACCTGTTACCGTCAATCAAAAGCACGTATCGTAGCAGATGAGGAACGGCTGGGGCACGTGGGAGGATCATACATCAAGATAGTGTATGATAATTTTGGGGGGCTTGGGGAGCCAAGGAAGATTTGGGAGGAGAGTGGAACCTAAGCAGTATGGAACTTCAGAACGGTGTCTCCAGCATCAGTGTGGAGTGGAAAGGCAAGTCCGAGGAGGCTGAGAAACCATTTAGAGGTGAATGCAGTTATGCAAGTGAGAGGTTGGTGTGGGATGAGAAAGGAGAGGGCTGAGGTGAGGGATGTCTGGGAGCGGAAGGGGTGGGAGGCAAGTGCTGATTCCCTGGTTCCCCACGTCTGACTCACCCTGTGCTCAGTTAGCTCTCATAGGTCCACTCTCCATTTTCACAGCCAACTTCCTCCTCTGTGTCCTGGTGTCCCGTCAGGCTCACAGTGCTGGCATCTACGCCTTTCTGACAGCTTCCACAAAGCTCCTCAGTGGTCCAGTGTGTGTGTGTGTGTGTGTGTGTGTGTGTGT
>JADRCD010225441.1:887-27342 GCA_019843815.1 Montemys delectorum | reverse complement strand
TTTTTTTCTGAGACAGGGTTTCTCTGTGTAGCTCTGGCTGTCCTGGAACTCACTCTGTAGACCAGGCTGGCCTCGAACTCAGAAATCCGCCTGCCTCTGCCTCCCAAGTGCTGGGATTAAAGGCGTGTGCCAACACTGCCTGGCGAATGTTAGTATTTTTGTTGGGGGGAAAAAAACCCTCTAATTTAATTTGTTCTGCAGTAATCTAGGTTTCTCATTCTTTCCCTCCCTCCTTCCCTATGCCCTCATCTCCCTGTATCTCCTGCCCATTCCCCTCCCTCCCTTTCTCTCCCCTCCACTCTTTAACTCCTTTGAGACAGAGTTTCCCATTGAACCTGGATCCAGGTTGGTAGCCTAGAAGCCCTAGAAGTCCTCTTGTCTTCACCCTGCCCACAGCACTGGGCTTACTGGCCTCGTGGCCACATCTAGATGGCTTTTATTTTTTTTTGTTTGTTTGTTCGTTCTGAGTCAGAGTTACCCTGTGAAGTCCAGGCTGGCTGGATTAAAGATAGGAGCCACCACTCCCAGCCCTGACAACCTGGCTTTTGTTTTAACTGGCCCACATGCTTTAACACCACTACTCTAACCCACTGAGCCATCTCCCCAGATCCCAAGAAGCCACTCCTGACCAAAAATTACCTGTGAATTTTATCAGTGAACACACCACAAAATTGTCGTCATGGTCCTTGAGGGTTTTGCTTGGCTGGGCTGCTTGCACACCTGCATCTTGGTTAACATACAGGGATCCATCCTTCAGAACGTTAACAGTCCTTTGAAAGGGGACACATAGGCATAAAATCCCTTAGGAAGAATATTCACTAAATGTAGAAGGGGCTCTTGAGAGGAGACAAGATGGGGCTGATCTAGACTCATCTCACTTCATTTCACCTGACCCTGGTTCCTGGTGGTCTGGGATTATTCCATTCAGATCTTCCCACACCATGTTTTAACTGCAAGGTGGCATCCCTTGACCTGCTACCTTAGCATTTTATTTGGAGGAGATTTCTGTTTGGAAACTCTAAGTGAAAGTAAATAAAAGTAGTATAGTTTTGGAGAGATCATTACTTGTTTTAAAGAATAAAATAGAGACAATGGTTTATTGTTTACTGATCTGGAATGGGAAGTAAAATGAAAATTGGCCATATGAAAACACAAAATCATTTTCATTAAGTATTGTTGCCTACTCCTGTGGCGCACATCTGCAGTCCCTTTCCCAGTGAGGTACTTCCCGCTCTAGTTGGCAGTGGGACCAGGAGAACGGAGAGGGTAAATGAGGCAGACTAAAGTCTCATGACAGACAGGGTTTCCCTGGCTGTCCTGGAACTCACTCTGTAGGCCAGGCTGGCTTCGAACTCAGAGATCCGCCTGCTTCTCTGCCTCCCAGGTGCTGGGATTAAAGGCATGTGTCACCACTGCCCGGCAATAGCCAACTTTTTTTTTTCCGGAGCATCAAACAACTTTTACTCTGACGCTGAAGGAAGTCACACGAGAGAGTAAAGCGGCTGATTTACACGGGCAAACCACAGGTGGCTTGCAAGCCTCACCTGGAAAAACACGTTTTTACATACAGGCATGTAGAGGATCATAGCAGCAAGCAATAACGAGCAATCTAAAGTAAACTCACTCCCGTCCACTACTCGTGGGAGAAGCACAAAAACAAACTTCAAGAACAATTTCGTGTTTTTTTGAGGAAACTGAGGCCACAGGACTACAAGACTCCTTTTTTTTGTTTGTTTGTTTTTGAGTTTTCTCACAAGTGCTCAGACTTTTCACGTGACTCCATTGTTGGGCAAGTGCTGACAATGAGGCTGAAGTAGGAGAGTCACGAGCCAGGGTGCCTAACCCAAAAAGAAACCCACAGATTAGCTCTTTATTGCAGACCCTTAGGAACCCAGATGTTTGAAGCTCACTTTTTCCTGATCTGAGTGTTTGAGAGGATCCTTCAACTGTCCCTTTCACAATTAGGCATTTGCTTTTTATAAACTCACTGAAATACTGACCTGGGCAGACTGAATATGTAACCTGTAAAATAATCCATGCTGCTTAGCCAGACAGACAAAGCCTGCTCACCTAACTTTAAGAGTGACCTCGACCGCCATTATTCTTGGATGCCTCCCTAACAATGCCTGGTTTTTTTGTATCACTTTCTTTCTCCAGAACCGGCATGCCTGAGTCTCCTCCCAAAGTCAATTCCACATTGATTACTCAAGCTCTCTAATCTCCTTTCTATCTGCAAGGGAATGACTTTTTGCCCAGCTCAGATTTTGTTATGCAACAGCCAGAAGAAAAGCACAATGGAGCCCTTGACTGCTTTCCTTGAGCTGCTGTGCCGTCCTCAGTCAATGCGGGCTGTGTAGTGAACACATTACTGGCGTCATTCAGGAGAATCACGCTGAGACTGTTTAAAGAGAAATCAAATATCTTATCCATTTATTCATCAGGTATTTGTGCATCTCCTCTGACAGTTACTGTGCTAGGAGGTGGCAATAGCAGGATCGCAGTCTCTGCTTTCATACATGCAGCCCAGTAAGGAGAAGCAGTAAAAATACCCCGTTTCACACAGTAATACAAGAGGAAGCCCACAGACTGATCTAAATGGTGGTCTCTTCTTTTTCCACTGTTCATAGAGCTTTGAAAAATAGCCACCTTTTGCTATTATGATGTTTGAAAGTATTTGTGTGTGTGTGTGTGTGTGTGTGTGTGTGTGTGTGTATACCATCTGACATGGGTGCTGGGACCTGAACTTGGTCCTCTGGAAGAGCTGCAAACATGCTTAACTGCTGAGTCATCTCTCCTACCCTACCTTTATCTGTTATAAAGAAATCTTTCTTATATAAGGTGGATACATTTTCAAATTTAAGGCTCTGGAGAGTAATTTAAATATCTGTTATGAAGTTTGTGTCTCCCTTTTTTTACACAGTTCTGTTGTATGCTGGAGTTTAGTTATGATTACGTGTATTCAACCAGCATACAACGTATCCTTCCCGTTCCTGCCTCTTCAACAGACAACTGAATTAGGCAAAAATAGTTTAGGACTCTCCTCTCCTCCCCTCCTTGCCCCTCCCTTCTCCTCAGTTCTTCTCCCTTTCTTCCCTCCCTCATTTCCTTCCTCCTTTCCTTTCTTTTTTCTTAAATTTGTTGCACAGGCTAGCCAAAACTCACTGGATAGCCCAGGGTGCCAAGATGATAGGTGTGTGCCACCGTGCCTAGTTTACGACTGTCGTGCGCTAAAGTGTTGCTATGTACTTGTGACATCGTTTTATTACCATAGACTTAGACATAATATTTGTTGAGGGAAAACACCGAAATATACTTCACCAACGTGAAAAAGACGTGCTAGAGTTTTAAAAAAAAATACTTTAATTTCTTCATCACAAATACAGAGTGTAAGGACAGAAGGCATGCCAGTCTTTATGGTTATAGCAACAACTATGCCTCGGTAGCAATCCCCAGTGCTGTTGTGTCCCAGGCGATGGCAAACGTCTTGCATACCACATTTCTTCTATTTTTTCACAGCAGTCTTAGGGGGTTACATCCCTCACTCCTGTGGTTAAATGTCTAAGTGGCAGCTTAGAAGGTAGGGTTTGTCTAAGACTACCCTCCAGAGCCTGTCTCTAATCAACAATCTGTTTGGCTCCCCTGCGCTAACCCTGAACTGTTTTTTCTGTATTTCAAATTCTTATTCAGAAACTCTGGCTTGCCCCCAGTTAGACAGAGCGGACTTTCAGCTTGGAGAATTGGAATCTTTTCTCTTTGCTGTCTGAGGGTGCTTTGTGATTTTCTAAGTACTTAATGGTGCTCTCCGTTTCCTTTTCGCTCTGTGTATATGTAAAGTGGCATCCCTGTTGGCAAACTGAGTGGCACATCTGTAAGGACAGGAATGCCCTGAGTGGTTCAGGAAGACCTTCTGGGTTCTGGTAGAGTGCATAAATGTGATTTGTTTATTTCTTAACTCTTTAAAACGTGTTGGATTTAGTTCTTCGTGGAGGTCCTCTCACTGGAAGCTACAGGTTGCGGCAGTTCCATCTACACTGGGGGTCAGCAGATGACCATGGCTCTGAACATGTGGTCGATGGAGTGAGGTATGCGGCTGAGGTAAGCCACACACACTGCCTAATCGATATGGGATGCCTCCTTCCGGAGCCTCGGCAGACCTTCAGCTACTCTGACATCCCAGTGTAGGCAACACCTTCACGAACTCAGCAGGAAAGCTTCGAACAGGGCCCTTTAGAGCCTTAAGCCAAACCTGAGAGCTTCCTATTTATTTTACGTTTAAGATGAGTAGACTGAGCTTAGCACGCTGTAACACAGCTGTGATCCCAGCGTTTGGGACCTAAGAGACAGGAGGATCAGGACTTCCAAGCCAGCAGCCTAGGATGTATGACAAGATTCTATCTGATCAAACAAAAATCAAACAGCAGTAACACCAAAAATAACAAGAAGTACTTGTTGGAGGGGGTGGGATGGAACTCAGAGACCAGAAAACGGTACGTTATTGATCCATCTAGGAAACATTATGATGAGTTTATTTACGACCCACGTCTAGGACACTTAAACTTTATCTGTTGGATCTTCGGAAAGGCCAGACGGAAGAGAAACATTTGTATTTTGTTCAGCTTTGTGCAGATTTGATCCAGACAAGTAATCAGAAATGAGTAAAGCTCACATTCAGTACATGACAGCAGCGGTGGCACTCAGGGATAAACTGTAAGGGCACGAACTCCAGGCTGCATTGGCAGGTTTCTGATGCAACCTCTACACACTATTCAGAACACCGATACACGGCCCAGACAATGATCATGGCCCCGTGCTTTCTGTTTGCTGACAAGGTGCTTCTTTTTGTCCTAACAACACTCGTTAGGAATCCTTTGCCTCGTCTAATCTTCTGCTTGGAAGACCGTGTGATAGACCTCATGTTAATACCACCAAGTAGCACTGAACTTCACCCACAAACGAAAGCCGCATCTCAGTGAGAACTCTCGGAGGGAGACAGTCCTGGCCTGTGATTTGTTTCTACAAGACTTGAGCGTTATCAGGCCTTACGCAACTGTTTTCAGCTTCTCACAGTCTCTCAGAGGAGGTTCGATACCCAGAATAGTTCTGTTGTTCGGAGAATCCCGCAAATGGAACTTCTTTTCCACTCTTATGTGCCTCTGGCCTTTGAGGTTGCCATCCAACATGTCCTTTTGGCCAGTTATTTCAGTTTTATCTAAGTGTTTTGTGCCCCAGTACCTGCTCTGGCCTCAGGAGAGTGGGGAAAGTGATAAGCAGTCCACCCTCTGGCAACGGTGGTTAGTGGCGGATCTGGAGAGTGGTTTGGGGGTTAGGAAAGGCTTCTTTCGGTAACTGGAGCCAAATAGCCAAGGAAAAAGCACCATGAGAAAAAATTCTAGACTCAGAGTGCCCTTCCAGGGAAGGCTAATAGCAAGGAAAAGTGCTATGCAGTAGGAACGAGGTCTGCTCGCTCCCAGAGAAAAAGGCTTTTTCCTTATAGGACTGGTACTGGTAAGGGAGAAAGAGGAGTGGACCCTGTCCTGCAGAGCAAAGACCTGTTCTGCCTCCGGTTATCTAAAACCTTTCTGACTGCTGAGTGGAGTATGGGCCACTGTGGGGCAGATGTTGAAGGAGGGAGACAAAGTAGATGACTGTGGAAGAGTCGAGGTGAGCAGCGATGGGAACGTGGGCAGGAGTGTGAAGACACTGGAGTGGTCCAGCACATACTTGGCAGGCCATCCCAACAGGACTTGCCTATAGCAAAGATGCTGAGCTCCAGCAAGCTGTGGGTACAAACCAGGATTTTAAAGAGGAAGTCATGGTGCTTTATCATAGCAACAGAAAGAAACCGGTACACTTGGAAATATAAAGACTAGGCTAATAGTCCATATTGAAAACTGTATTTAGTTATGGTTTTATCCATCATTGCTGTGTGTTAGGTCTGAACTATTACCCACAAGCCCATGTATCAAAGGCTTCCTCCCCAGGGTAGTATTACTGGGAGGCTGATGAACATCTGACAAGAGCGGCCTCAGAGGAAGTCCTTAGGTCATTCCCAAGTGCTTTTGATGGGGATAGTAGGATCTTGCCCCATCATTTGACCTTTTTTACTTCCTGTTGATGACGTGATTAGTTTTGCTCTTCCAGGCACTGCAACTGTGATATGCTACTTTGCCACAGAACAAAGAGTCAGGGGCATATACTGAGAACGTTCAAACTGGGAATCTTTTCTTTTTATAAGTTAATTATCTCAGAACAGACGAAAAGCTAACACATAGATGAAGGGGAAGCATAAATCAGATTTCCACATTCGTAATCGACTTTTTTCATAGTACTTGAGAGTGCATTTTGCATGTCACAAACACTCAGCTTTAAATTGCTAAGGTTAAATTATTTAGAAAGAATTTCACCAAAAAGGAAAAAAATCTTTTTCTGTTTTGTTCTTAAACAGAATCTCACAATGTAGTTCTGGATGGTCTGAGACTCATTGTATAGATAAAGGTGACCTAAATTTTGTAAGAGTCTATTTGTATCTGCTGGTGCTCAAATGCTGGGTTTAAAGATGTGTGCTACTACTCCGGTGGGAAGAATCTTATTCTGATTATTGTGAGGGTTAGTTTCCTGTCGTTCATCTCAAATCAATGTCCATGTTAGTCAGGAAGTATGAGTTTGTTAACTTATTTACTTTTAATGAAAAACCACCAATATATAAAAGTGATACCAATTCCTCCTGAAAGGTATTATAAGGCTATAATGGGAGAGAAGAGGAGTTTTCTAAAAATAGATTTTCTTGTTCTGGTTTCTCATCATATTTCAAAGCTATTGCTTAGCCAGTAGAAGGATGTCCACCCAGGAGACTTCCTTCTCTGTATTGATACACTCATTTTGTAACTAGTTGCGTTCCTGACCCACTGATGCCATTTCTCACTAAGTAAGCTATTTAAGGAGTTGTTGTAACTGGCACAGAGCCATTTGAAGCAACTTGAGCACTCTCCCTGGCCCATCCCCACAGTGGAATGTTCTTTATCTCTCCTGAGCCTTGGGAACCTTGTTTCATCATCATGTTTTCAGGATTCTTTCTTCCCCCAACTATCTCACACCAACCTGATACAGAACCTACCTTTGTATGTTTCTGTCTGGATATCTCTTTGTGTGCCTTGATTATACATGGTAGTTGCACTATTTTATAGTTTTAGAGTTGACTGTGTGTGATAATTCTTATCTAACCAGGAACTCTTCATATTAGTTGCCTGTAAGATGTGGAGTAAGATTTTGAAGAATGGAGACGAAAGTATTAATTTGCGTATACTAAATCATCTCTGTGACTGAGGGTGAATTGAGCACGAAGGCTGAATGAGTGTCCCTTTTTCAATTGCCAAACAGATCCATAAGGATTCTTATCTGAGGTGGTCCCTGCTATCCTTGCTTGTAACAACATGGCCCCACCTGCAGAATTTACGATAGGAACGAAATCTTCTAGGCATGGCATATTGCCCTTTGGCTTCTCTCTGTCCTCCTTTCAAGCAGAATTGAAAGGGTAGTCAGTGCGGTCACTCTGCCTTCTCTCATAGTCCTCTGTGTTTGAGTGCTCGTGTGGTCAAACAAGTAGGCTTTCTTTGGGTTTTGCAAATTTCTGCTTGCATGAGAACGCAAAGTTGTAAAGTAGGCAGAGTCTTTTCAAGAGTCTCAAGTTCTCAAACTTCTCTCTCCCTCCTTCGTAGCACCAGCTGCCTCTTTTCTTGCTCGGACACCTTTGACTTTTTGACCCATATCTTGTTCTTGGCAAAAGACCTGAGTCTGTTTATATAAGGTAGAAAATGTAAACTGCCTGTGCCAGTAAGCTCAATATGACCATGGAAATGATGTACCCCTACATCAGAACACTGCACATAAAAACAAACTACCGCACATTTACCGTATGCAATTATCACTTAACAGTAAAATGATCTAATAATAAAACCATATGACTAAATCTAAAATAGTTTATCATAGGGGAATGCAAGTTCCCCAGCCACAAAAGTGAAAGACTGCAATGAGGAACATCTAACAGGTCAGTTTCAAGTGGAACCTTGTTACCTTCATCTGTTACTTTATAGGAAGTTGACTTCCTGTAGAGCCCAGGCACCTAGGTGGGCTCTATGGGCAACTGGTATCTGAGTCACAGCTAGCTAGTAGCCCATAATCCTTCTGGTCTCATTTTATGTAAGAGTAGAATAGGGGGAATAAAGTCAGTTTCTGGATGAAGGATTCCCCCGTGCACTTGAGCACTCAGCGTCAGACAGTTACAGCAATACTTAATTGGCATTTCTATTTTTTGTCATACTTACACAAATGTTTGAACGACGTTATGTGTTTTCTTTTCAGCTCCATGTTGTCCACTGGAATTCAGACAAATACCCGAGCTTTGTAGAGGCAGCTCATGAGTCCGATGGGCTGGCTGTCCTGGGAGTATTTCTAGAGGTGAGAATCCGTTGTTTGATTTTAAATAGCCATTCACTAGTTTTAAGTAGCAGACTAGTTCTAAATATAGTATTTTCCTTTTGAAGTGAACACTAAAAGTTCCATAATAGTTTGGGGAAAGGGTCACATTTTTTTTTTTTTTTGAATTGCCAGTTGACTATGTGAGCAGAAACTGCATGCCAGCAAGTAAGGAGCAGAAGTAACAGATAAAATCCCAAGAAGAAATCTGGGGTCTTCTGGTTCCCGACTTCCACATTTAGAGCCCTAGAACAGAGGAACATTCAGTTTCATGGTTCTTGAGGCACTCGCTTGACCACATTGGCAAATCATCTCAGAAATACTGATCAATTGTTTCGGGGGGAAAAAAAAAAGGAGCACTACACTTCTTTTCTAATATTTGCATGTGAACAGCAAGTTCTACCATCATGCTTGAAGACAGTTTCTTACAGGGTGTGCACTGCTTCCACGCCTCATTATCTGTGTGATGTTGTAACTTGTGGAACTGGAGTGGCGCTGAGAGGCAGAGACTGGGAATGATGTGCCAAGCAAAGACAGCCAGGAAATCTGAAATCTGGGTGCTAGCAAGAGGATCCAGGAATGGCGGGAGAAGATGCTTGACTCCTACAGGGTTTTAAACCTTTCAGGAGATTGGAAATGTTCCAATTAATGAAAGGCATACATTTTATGTATTTGTGTAGTTACAACGCATATACTTTTCAGGGTAGAACTCCTTGATTTGGGACTCTAAGAAACTTGAGGCTGCAAGTAGATCTAAGATTTTATGTAAGATTTGAGGGCAGCTCAGTCAGTCTGGTTCTGAATGTCACAGCTGTTTAATAGTCATTCACTTTCCTAAGCAGGGTTTCTTTCACGTTAACCTGAGTCTTAAACATGGCTCAGCAATTAAGAGTGCTTGTTGCTCTTCCAGGGGGTCAGAGTTCAGACCCTAGCCAGATTGCTTACCAGGGCTTGTAACTCCAGCTCCAGAGAATCTGATACCCTCTCCTGTTCTCCTTGAACTCCCACATATATATGGCTGATACCGACACATGCACACACATGCACATGCATGTCTGAAACATGGGAAGCTATTGCTATCAGCTTTGGAGCTAACCTACAGTGCAGTCTCTTCCCATAATGCTATCTTGTTCAGATTCTTCTGGCACACTCAACCTGTCAGATGGAGGAGAACCTTGCTCTATACTCACTGTAGGCTTTGAGCTGACTCTGGCTTCGAGAAAATAATGAAAACTTAAGGAGTGAAGTTAAATGCTTGTTGATTGTTTATTCCTGTAATTATGTCTGTTTTTAAACTTTATACTTTTAGATAGGGGAACACAATCCTCAACTGCAAAAGATCACTGACATTTTGGATTCCATAAAGGAAAAGGTAAAATTAATTCTTGTTCGTTAATGGCTAATATCTTTCTACTTCCCTGACTTTTGAGCATTTATACAGTAGACCTGTCACATCCTGCATTCTTTGAAGAAAGTTTCAACTTACCAGACCCAGACTGCAGAAATAATTTATTGTCACTTACCTTTTCAGAGTTATGAAGAGCCTGATATTATCTAAAGTAATCACCAATAAGTCTATGCAGATTTAAGTACTAATATAATAATTTTATAAAAAAAGACTTAAATTATAACTTATTTAAAAGATTACTTATGTAAAATAAGATTCTCTTCTTTCTTGAGCCGGGATCTCTCTCCATATTTCATACTCACCTCTCACTCCTTCTGGAGTCCAGGCTGACCCTTGAGTTCATGATCCCCTGCCTCAGCCTGTTGACTCCTGGGATTATAGGTATGTGCCACCATATCTCACTCTCTTGTCCTTCTTAAATAAATCTATAGAATTTGCTACGTTATTTGTTCTTTTTTGAATTAAAACAGAAATTTGTTTTACTAAAATATTGACGGATGATAGTAATTACACAGTGAATGTGTGTGTGTGTGTGTGTGTGTGTGTGTGTGTGTGTCTACCTTATTTGTAAACTGTAGCAATTCTCTTTGTTCTTCCAGGGTAAACAAACACGGTTCACAGATTTTGACCTCTTACGTTTGCTTCCGTCATCCTGGGACTACTGGACATACCCTGGTTCTCTGACGGTTCCACCTCTTCTTGAGAGTGTTACGTGGATTGTTTTAAAACAACCTATAAGTATCAGCTCTCAGCAGGTATGTTCATTCTTCCAAGTTAATTGTGACATTATCAGAGGAAACGTTTGTTGTTTTTAAAATGCTGTTTTTATTTCTGCCATATTTTGGAGTCTGACGTTTTCTTTCATTAATTAGGTGAATGGTTGGACTACCTAAGGTTCATGTCCTTTCCCTCTTTTTGACTTTCCCTCCTTCCTTTGCTTCTTTCTTATTTTTATCTATCTATCTATCTATCTATCTATCTATCTATCTACCTATCTATCTATCTATCTATCTATCAGATCTTTCTATGTAGCCTAGATTAGCCTTGAAATTGGGATCTTTCTGCTCTAGACCCCCAGGCACTAGGACTATAGGTCTGCCACCATTGGAGGCACATGGATTTGATCCCTTTTCAAATTGACCTTACTGAAATGTTAGATGCTTACACTTTAAGTGGTTTACAACCCCACAGGGGACACATCAGATATCTGCATGTCAGATATCTATATTATGATTCATAACAGTAGCAAAATGACAGTTGTGAAGTAGCAACAAAGATAATTTTATGGTCGGGTGTCACCACAACAAGAGGAACTGTATTAACAGTCACAGCATTTGGAAGATTGAGAACCACTGGTTGAAGCCTCTTTGAGGATGAAACATCATTTTGAAGGCCTGGTTATTTGCTTTTGTTTTTAGTTTTGCTGCTTGTTTTATTTGAGATAGAACAGAGCTTATACAGACAGGATGGGTAGTAGAGAGGGACCTCAGGAAAGGGAACCCACTCTTCTCTCCTCGGTCCCTAGACTGCTATTCCCACAGATTCAGAAGTGGACCTTCATGGAAGACATTGACCCATGAGAAACATTCACTCAATTGCTTCAAGAAGTGGAAATGTTGGATACTTAAGCCAGCAAGAGCATAGCTCTCCTGTCCAGAGTTTTGTTTCTACTGTTTAATGAAAGTTGGGTTTTGGCTTCTGTTCACAAAACATTTGTGGGTCTGCCCCAGGGAATATTGCTAAGAAACTGCAGCTCCCAGTACTTTCCTTGATAAAGCATTTACCCTGGCATTTTCTTTGTAAATTTTTATTTTTCTTCGAAACTGATGGGGATCAAATACAAGGCCTTGCTCAGGCTAAGCACTTGGGCACTGATGTACACCACAGGCCTGGTTTTTTTTTTCTTTTCTGTAATATGATTATTGAGCCCACAGAATAAGCTACAGGATCTAGATTCTCAGAGAGTCCTTAAAAATGTGTTCCCGAATGTTGAGCTTTTTAATAGATTTTTTTCTCATGTCTGTTGAGCTTTTTAAAATTAGGCTCTGTGATCTACACAGCAACAGAACCTAGTTATTTATGCAGTGAGTGAGTACGCCTTCCTGCTCTAGGCCCGTGCATCTGCCTGGCTGAGTATTCTCCACCTCACCTCCATCAGGTTAATCTTCCCAAGGTCATCTCATGACACGTTTTCCCTTGGGGTGAGGATTTGTGCTGAGTGTTTTCCCTTGTTGCTTTTGTATTTAGAGTTAGAGAAAAATAACAACTTAATGCCTAGTTATTAAAATACTTCATGAAAGTTTGGATAAAGCCCAGGACTCCTGGGGCTGGAGAGCTGGCTAAGTATTTAAGAGTACTGGTTGCAATACCCACAAGGTAGCTCAAAGGGGTCTGTAATTCCAGTCTCAGGGAGTCCAATGCCCTCCTCCGGCCTTTATGAGATTCAGGCATGTGAGTAGTGCACAGACGTACATACAGACAAACACTCATATACATTAAATGCATTCGTGAATAAACATTAAAAATTCAGGAGCCCTATAAATTTTGTCATCATCTAACGAGAAAAAATAAAACCTGCTACTGGTTCAGTAGGCTTATTAATAGAGTTGATTTTCTCCCTTTCACTTGATAATTTTTTTTTTACATTTACTCAGATATTAAACTTCACAAACTAAGTTAATTATTATAAATTCAAAATGGCTCATGGCTGCTCATAGTTTAAGACTATCCTTATTCTTTAGACGCTTGAAAAAGAGTTTTTTATTATTGTTTTTTTTTTCTTTCTCCAATTCCTGAGTGACTTAGAAGAGAGCATTCTCAAAATATATAATCTAGTTCTTTAAAAACAATAAAATGAACCTGACTAAAAGTAACTCCATGCAAAGTTAGAGGTTATAGTTGCCTTGACTGTGAAGTCACTGCTTTAGTGGACAGGGCTAGCTCTCAGGTCTTCAGGTCCACCCTCCTGACTACCACGGTGATGAGAGACAAGAGGGGGAAAGGTATTATCGCAGTACCCATGCCACCGTATGGCAGATGAGGGACTCGTGGCAGGGCCAGCTCTCCAAGCTTCCGCTCTTAGGACTGGCTCACCTGCACCCCCACTACCAGGATCAGCTCAGCTTTATTTTGCCCCCAGTGCTGCAGCTAATGAGGGGCAGAACTGGATCTCCTGAGCTCATAATCCTTTGGGTAGCTTTGCCAACTGCCAGACGTGGTGGTGGTGGTGGTGGGCAGGGGGCTATCACCTATTTGCCTGCGTCATATCATGGAGGAATAGTGGCAGGGTCAGCTATCCCACACTTGGGCCCTTCGGGCTGGCTGCCCACACCCGGCTTTCAGGGTCAGCTCCGCTGTGCTGCCTGCACGAGGTGGGGGGCCAGACTTCCCGAGTGCTGCCTCCCTGAGAGATGGGATTTCCCGAGTGCTGCCTCCGGTGAGAGATGGGGCCGGCTCTTGAGAGCACAGCATACAGTGAGGGACACGGTCTGTTATGTACCTGCTAGAGTTCTAGTGGACTCAGACATGCCCTTCAGTAGCAGATCAGGCTGAGACCTCACCATAGCCCCAGATGGCGGGGCTGGCCTTCACAACAGGCTACTCCTCTCTGCCCTTGCATCTCCAGTTCCATCTCTCTCCATAATGCTCAAGTTGCTCCACTTCTCTTTCTCCCTCATACTTTCGCCACCACATACCTGCACATTGTAGTCATTTGGGGGAATTAAATTAATAACGTGGTATAAAGAACTTAAGCACAGTGTCTGGATCTCTGTGTTCCAGAAGAGACCGTATTTTATTATTGCTCAACTTTGGCTCCAGCGGAGAGTTCTTAAAGATGGCTGAGACAAGTGTGACCCCCAAAATTACTTGGAGAACTTTGCAAAAAAAAGGATTTTTGTCTTGCTGAGGTTGCTCTTCGAGGAAACGAAGATCTTAGTCGTTGGGCCCAGGAAACCAGCAAAGCAGGCCACACTTTGCTCAGCCTCTAGGTTGTACTGAGAGGAACCTGTCAAGACCCGGTAGGCGCTGAGTCAGCCTTGTTGAAAAGGGGGCAAGTTTTCTGCCTGAATGAGCCTGTGCCTACGTGAGGGATAAGAGATCTGAGCCAGCCAGGTAGGTCACGAAGCCAAAAGAAACTAACCTCAGCAGGGCTTGGCATGTCCTACCTGGTTGGGCCAGGTGATGCAGAGAGTTCGAGGGCTTAGGGCTCTTAGAAAATGTGCCAGCTGGGAGAAGAAAGTTCTACAGTAAGATGCACTTCAGCACGGCAGAGGTTATAAGGCAAACAGAGGTAGGGATCTGTAACAAGCCTCTGAGGAGTCACTGGTCACTATCTTGAGGCTGAACTGCGTTCCTACCACCATCATGTGGACTGGAGTCACGACCAGGGTTCCTTTAACCTCCGTTGCTGGATTTCACCAGGAGTTCTTTCTCATAAGTCTTACCTGTTTTCAAGTAGAATGATCTACTCTAGGGAAAATGACTATTCATCAGTTGTGATGGTTCGTCTCCTCATGCCCGTGCCTGGACTCTTTAAAAAGACATGACAGAATCTCACTTTTGAAAATGATGATTAGATTCTGCCTCCACAGGCCACAGTTGTAAGGTGCTGTGTTAATGGTGAGAGCCGCTTTCCCCTCTACCTCCCTCTTATCTGATGCTGTACAGGAAATGAAAAGGGATGGAAGCCTAACTGATGTGGCCTTGAGGTTAGGGGACTTAAAGTTCATAGAGAATAAAGGCTCCCATCTAACAGGTTACTGATTTGTCTTCATCGAAACACTGCAAAATCAAAAGAAACAACAAACCTTGTTCTAATATGCAGTATATATGTGTTTTTAGGGAATTTATCAAATTTTATCACTGTATTCTTTTGCTAAGTATTATTAAACAATAATAAATTTCCCCAAATTACTGGAGTTTTAGAAATCAAAATTATAGCAGACTATGTGAATAGAGTTTTGCAGCAATTAGAAGTAGTGTGTAAAGTTATATTTATTGATATTCAAAGATGCTTACAGTATGTATTATGTAGAAAAAGGAGATATCAAGCATGAGGTATATTTGAGCACATTTTTGTAATAAAATATGCCAAATGTATGCTGTAGAGAGGGGATGTATAGAAAATTGTGCTGCAGATCCCAGTTCGTACTGTTCAGAGCACAACCTACTTTTGCAACTTTGATTCTCAAGTGAAGAATGTTTATATACTTAATTTGGGATTCATTGTTATTTATATGGTAAAGAGAATCTAACAGAACAATTCTTTATGATCTGTGACCTATAATTTAGAATTTTTACATTGCATTATTTTTACTTCTGGAAGAGTAAAGACTATAACTTTTTTTTTTTTATCTTTTCCACAAAGTTCATTAAGATCGGTATGACTTTCTGTGGTAAATTAATTCTGCTCTAATTTCCCACAGCTGGCCAGATTCCGAAGCCTCTTGTGCACGGCCGAGGGAGAGAGTGCTGCTTTTCTGTTAAGCAATCACCGTCCACCACAGCCCTTGAAGGGCCGCAGAGTAAGAGCATCTTTCTATTAGCAGCTACCCAATCAGAACATGGATGGAGCAAACACAACAGAACTCAGACATTTTGACTAACGGCTTTTCAAGAGTTTCATGTTTGTGGATTCCACTTGCCCAGTGCCTTTAGCACCACAGAGAAAACCAGAGGTCTGAAATAACTTAGCCCATCACTCCTAGATTTGTCCCAATGGATGTCAATTGCTAAATATTTGATGTATATTAAAATCACCCGCTTTGGCCTTCCTGACAATAATCTCAGCCTTACAAACCTCAGACTGTACTAAACTTTGTTGTGGACTTTGGCTGAGCCTATCCCATTCTAAATAGTGTTTGATAAAAACTTTAAATTCACTTTGAAATGGTATTTATTCCTAAACAAGCAGTTCTTACAGTTTTGATATTTTTCTGATTAATCAAGAGTATATATTTCCTTTAATACATTTTTCTTAGATTCTCATTTTATGTACTGTAATATAGCAACCAAGACAAAACACACACAGATTAGGATAGAATAATGTGGCTACTGTGATTAAAGTAACCCAGAATTTTAGTGAAGAATTTCTCAGGACAAGAACAGCTTTTTAAGGCATTATTCCATGTAATATATTCACCCAAGAATGTTAATGACCACCAGAGTGATGACTGACACAGTGTGTGGCTCATAGTGTTAACATGATTCAGACCAGCAGTGTACACAATGACACTGCAGCAGAACTGCCCAGAGCTGGTGAACAGGTTCCTGCATTTGTCCTGCGTTATCACAGAGCAGGACGCTAGCCTATGTCTGTTGTTGTTTTTTCTGTCACCAGTGAGAAAGATGAACCAAGTCTTAGCATAAATGCCTAAGCCATTTAGTGCAATTTTCTAGGAAGAGCTTATTTCCCACTTGTGCATGTTAGTTAGGCTGTTTCATGATTTTATAAGATGCCATTTATTACTAACGTCACACTACTTATCTGGAGAGATTTTCTTTTGTATTTGGTGAAGGAAGACAGGCGCCATATTCCTTTTCCTTTGCTGTTGTAAGGTGATTTTATCATGAACTCAGTAATCACACTTAAGACTTGAATATTTGTTATACTTTTGTTATTTTAGGAGACTGTGTCCCCGGTTTCTTAAGTTTAATAGTTTGTTTCAGATCTTTCTCATCATTTAAATGTAAAGTGAATTGCTGAAACTTTTCCTCATATCCTTCTTAGTAGGATAACTTCATTTTGAGTAGATTGTACTGTGGTGACGTCTACTGTCACATGAGATGAGAGCCAGAGATTAGAATGAATACCTTAGCCAGTGTTTCCACCTGCAGAGTCCAACCTGAGGCTGAGAGGAAGACCCACATACCATAAATATTTCATGAATTGGATATTTAAAGGATTTATTTAATTATCTTGATAACTGCCCTTTATCTGAGATGAAATGCAACCAAGTTAATTTAACAATTAAAATAGGATAGCTAGCTCTTGGAAGCCCTTTAAAGGTAATATTTATTAATCTACATTTTTATAACCAGAGGTTCTTAAAAATAGTTTTTAATAGCTGAATAGAATTCCATTGTGTAAATGAATCACATTTTCTGTATCCATTCTTCCGTTGAGGAACATCTGGGTTGTTTCTAGCTCCTGACTATTATAAATAAGGCTGCTATGAACATGGTGGAGCATGTGTCCTTGTAGTATGGTAGAGGATCTTTTGGGTATATGCCCAGGAGTGGTATAGCTGGGTCTTCAGGTAGAACTATTTTCAGTTTTCTGAGGAACTGCCAAACTGATTGCCAGAGTGGTTGTACCAATTTGAAATCCCACTAGCAACAGTGTAGGAGTAGTGTTCTTCCTCCACATCCTAGCCAGTGTGTGCTGCCTCTTGAGTTTTTGATCTTAACCATTTGGATTTGTATAAAGTGGAATCTCAGGGTGGTTTTGATTTGCCTATTCCTGATTACTAAGGCTGACCGAGACAGAGACAGATACTTACAGCCAACCATTGGAATGAGGGTCTGGGATCCCTATGGAAGTGTTAGGGGACACACTGTAGGAGCTGAAGGGGATGGCAACCCCATAGGAAGAACAACAGTATCAACTAACCCGGACCTCTAAGAGCTCTGAGAGACTAAGCCATCCACCAAAGAGCATACATGGGCTGGTCTGTGCCTCTCCCTCCTCTCACCCCCTCCCCTCCCCTCCCCACACACATATGTAGCAGATGACTGTCTGGTCTTGGTGGGAAAGGATGCACTTCATCCTGTAGAGACTTGATGCCCCAAGGAAGGGGGATGCTGAGAGGATGGGGAGGGTGGGTGGGTGGGTAAGGGGTGTGAATGGGTGAGTGAGGGGGATGGGTGAGTGGGGGAGCACCCTCTCAGACACAAAGGGGAGGGGGTGAAGACTTCTGGAGGGGGGGACCGCGAAGGGGGGCAACATTTGGAATGTAAACAAATAAAATTATTTAATAAAAAAACTAAGACTCATTAGCTCTTTTCACTTCTAGGTAAAAATCAAGTAAATCAATGAAGCGAATAAATCCTGTATTTATTTAAAAGACTCTAAAAAATGGTTTTAAAAATGTCATTCTTGGGTGGGAAGGTATTTCTTTAGTTTGGAAACACATGCTGGGAAGCATTCTAGTCAGAGAGGGAGCCTGTTTTCTCAGAGTCTGGAATGTGTGAAGGTGGGGATTATAAGGACGATTTCTACCTGTTACCCAATAGGTAACTCATGGTTTCACTGCAGCTCTGTGTGTCCACAGTGGGCTGAAACCATCCACCTAGCACTGACTTCCTTGGTGACCACAGTGGGCCGAAACCATCCACCTAGCACTGGTTTCCTTGGTGACCACAGTGGACTGAAACCATCCACCTAGCACTGGCTTCCTTGGTGACCACAGTGGGCCGAAATCATCCCCCTAGCACTGGTTTCCTTGGTGACCGCCTGCTTATGAGTATTCCTTGGAGGTAGAAGGCCAGTGCTTTAAGATTACCATAGTATTCCCATTAAGTAGGGTTGTAAGTTACTCATGTGGCTCTCCTATTTCCTGCATCACCTACTGGATTTATGCTTGCTAAGCGTTTTATAGCACAATTTGATTTTGATTCAACAAAAATAATGAAACCAAGAAAAACACAAAACACTTGTCAGTAGCGAGGTTTTTATATATACCACAAGTGGAATTGAATTGTATATTCTACACCGTTTAAAAGGAAATAATGTCAGACTTATAAAACATTTCGAGCCCAATGCAAAGCAAAACAAAACCATCTACCTTGAGTTATTTAAAGTAAGAGGCCATGCTCAGTCCTCACAGTTTCAGTGTTCTCATGCCAGTGCCTTCACGCTTTGCCTAGTGAATGAGGAGTGCACAGTTCTCGGTGTTGGTAAATGGAAAATACTTTTCAATGCACTGGATTAAGATATTTCTGGAGTGGCTGGAACCTCAGGTTTGACTCTCCAAAGAGGAATTCTACCAGAAATCAATCCTCCACTCCTCTCATGAGTTGAGAGACGTCTTTTTTTGACAGAGCCTCATATTTCTTTGCTTTGCTCCTGTTACAGCAAATCTCCCAGCAGAAGTGGGTGGGTTCATGAACATCCCTGTCATTGAGTTTGTTGTTGGTACAAGTTATTCTGGGTGGGGACAGCAGTTGGTTTTTCTTAGCTGGGCTCACAGCATGAAAGCTGAAGAAAGGCTTGGGGAGTGTATGTCTCCTGAGATCAGAAGGACTCGGCCCCAAGTTTCTATTGGAGGTGTGACTTTTTAAAAAATGTTAACGAATGTCTCTATTTTGGTGGAAACTTTTGGAAATAACTACCTTGTTGCAGGCAATTCTAGTCATCTGTGGTTGACTGATGATGGAAGGAACTGGACATACAGTGAGCCTCTTGGAGCCTCCTCTACACACACACACACACACACACACACACACACTCACACTATTTGATAGCATTCAAACAATATAACATGATGTTAATTTTCCCACAGGAAGGCGCAAATTACTCAATATTTCAAATGGAGTATGTAAATGCTTGGAATTAGTACCAAAAGTAATGAAAAGTACAAAACCAGAACCAAACCAATCAGCCAATCAAACAAAAAGCACAGGACAGGGAGACAATCATGAGATTAATAAGATCAATAAACTTCCTCATTCCTTATTAGGAGTCAGTATTCCCTGTAGTGGTCTACAAGCCATGGCCACACAGCTAAAGTTGAATAGGCTTGGAGATCAGCAGCTGCAGCAGCACAATCCTATTGTCATCATTATTTATCGAGAGGCCCAGCTCCTCTCAGGAATCCTGCCTGAGGTAGAGAAATATGGAGAGCGCTCTAGATTTCTCCAGCAGTGTCGTCCCTTGAGGTGATCCTCTTTTATGTGGGTCACTTGAAGCTGAGCTGGAAATCTCCAGATGTGGAAGACCTTTGTTACACATCTATTTCCTGGAAACTTAACAATGACTTAATGGATATCCTATGAACTAACCACTGTGCTAGATATAAAGGCGACAGAGAGAGGCTATTCCTGCTCTTATGCAGGTCAAATCGTCCAAATTATAAGAAAAGAGTTGACGAACAAAAGACACTAAGTTTCTTAACCTGTGTATTTATGGGGTAGCATGGCACCATAGAGAAGTTGGAGAAGTTATTTCAGTCAGAAGGTATTTCAGGTGTGATGCCTTTCAGTGAGGTTCTTTTCCTCTGTAGAAGTTTTTACAACTGGTACAGAGTTGGAGAGACAAGTATTAGGATTATTTTGAGAATGATGGAAATTTCAAAGTACCTGAGGCAAATAATGGTATTTACTGACTCACACAATTAGAAAAAAAAAACCCAGAAGTAGCTGCTGGAGAGATGGCTCAATCCTTAAGAGTACTTGTTGCTCTTGGAGATAGATGACCTGAGTTCAGTTCTCAGCACTTTCATGGTGGTTCACCATCATCTGTAATTCCAGATCTAGTTCAGTTGCTTTCTTCTGAATTCTGATGGCACAGGACACACATGTAGTACAGAGATACATGTAAGTAAAATATTCATACACATAAAACAAAAATAAATATATATTTTTTTTAAATTAAGAAGCAAAAAAACAAGCTGGGTGGTGGTGGCCCACACCTTTAATCCCAGTACTTGGGAGGCAGAGGAGGGTGGATTTCTGAGTTCGAGGCCAGCCTGGTCTACAGAGTGAGTTCCAGGACAGCCAGCGCTATACAGAGAAACCCTGTCTCAAAAAGTATCTGATTTGAATTTTCCTTGGTCAAGAGCAAACCTCCTTTCTAATGCTTAACCAAGTCACCGTAGCCATGTGAAGATACCGCTCAGGGAAAGAGATGTCTTCATTGAATCTTGTTTCGCTCTTTCTTAGTGCCTTTGAACTTAACTCAGCAAACAGCGTGGATTGTTATAATAACCTGTCACTCCAAAAGCACCAATGGAATCCCAGAAGACAATGAACAGAGGCAAAGAATCATTGCATGTTTGAAGACGGCCTGGTCGACATGAGTAGTTTCCAGCCAGCCAGGGTCACTCAGGAGATAGGTGCAGGTGGGAGAACAAAGGAAGGAGGGAGAGAGGGGAGGAGGGGGAGAGCAGGATAGAAGGCAAGAAGGAAGGAAGAAAGGGAAGGATGAGTGTACAAAGGGAAGGAAGGAGGGATGGATGAAGGGAAGGAGGGAGGAAGGGAAGGAAGAAGAGAGGTGAAGGAGAAAAGTGTTTGTTGAATACTAATGAATAAACACATGGATGAAAGTAAATGCTCCCATTATATTTAAGAATAGCACAGTTTGCAATACATTTTCCCCCAATGAAATAGCATATGCTCTACATTATTCCAGTAAAAAACACAAGCAATTTGCTTGGTAAAGAATGCTGCTTGGTGATTATGAAATTTCTCCAAGAAAAACCAAAGAGGAGCTTTGCTCTGGCAAAGGCCACCTATCTCAGAGTCAGACCTACTGCCACCCTCTGGACAATGAGGGAAATGTCATGGACATGAATGGTTTGCTGACCTCCAGGACAATCCCTAAGACATGTTCAGTGAGGTCAGGATTATTTTATACTAATGCCAAAATATTGTTTGCTGTGTTCTTAGTTTGATATGTATGCTTCTGGTTTAAAAAGGTTGGCTAACAACCGTCAGACTGAGCTCAGGAACCATGGATGGGGAGCTGGTAGAAGGACTGGAGGAGCTGAGGAAGATTGCAAACTCATAGGAAGAACATCATCAGCTGGCAAGACCACCCAGTGCTCCCACGGACTAGACCACCAACCAAGGAATGTACATGGAGGGATCCATGGCTCCAGATACATAGGTAGCAGAAGATTGCCTTGTCTGACATCAATGGGAGGGGAGATCCTTGGTCCTGTGGAGATTTGATGCCTCGGCTGGAGGGGTGGGACAGGAGAGGGTGAGTGGATGGGGCAGGACTCTCATAGTGGCAAAAGGTAGGGACAAGAGGGAGGTTGTGGGGTGGGGGGCTTGTGGAGATGTAACTGGGAAGTGGGATATCATTTGAGGTGTAAGTGAATGGAATGATTAATAAAAAAAAAGTTGGCTAAAACTGCTGGTTTCTCAGTAGAAATTGAGACTCTAGCAACTAATAGCATGTCTGTATATTATTTTGTTCACTGGTGTTCTTTTGTATGTTATATTTCTAAGTATATAAATATATTTTATATATTATTAAAAATTATCTAATATATTGTTTATTATCATGACCAAAGTGAAGCAATACTTACATTATTCTAAATGAATAACTATGAAGAGCTTAAGAAAATAAAGTACAACTGGAAAAGGTAAACCTTTGATTGCTTTTTCTAACTTATTCTAACTCTGTATTTAGTTAAGAAAACAAAGACATTTAAAACATTTAAAACACATGTTATTAAAATGAGAACTGAGTCACTTTGGCTCATGCATTCCGAAGTTACATAGCTAGACTGATAGGGTTTTAACAGGAGCTGGGGAGGTGGCTAAGAGGTTCAGAACACTCACTGCTCTTCCAAAGGATTCTGGGTTCAGTTCCCCACAACCAAAGGATGGCTTTTAATGATCTATAACTCCAGTGCTGGGGGACCAGATACTCTCGTGTAGAGTCTGAGCTCACCACGCGTGCATGTGGAGCACAAAATACAAGCAGAGCAAATACCCATACACATAAATAAGCAAGCACACACACAAACACTATCAATTTAACGGTGATTGGTCACCATTTTGTAACAGAGCATAAATCATTACTGTGACCTTTGCCTCACAGAGTAAGTTAGAAAGAAGTACAATTCTTCCAGGCTCAGAAGCCCTGGGCCCCAAACCTAAACCTTGGAAGCAAACACTGTGCCCTGTAATACAACTTTACATGCGCTGCACTAAGCCAAAGCCAGGGTTTGTAGCTTTCTGGAAGAAATAATCAGTTACTTGATAAATACTAAATCATTGCTAGAAATCTATTTCACGAGTGTTTTCTAAAAAGTTTGTGCAAGAACCAACTATACAAACAGCTCCTATTGGTCTATAAATTGGAAAATTAAAATCTGCAAAAAATGAGGAATAGGGACCCTAATATCAACAATTATTTAAATGGAAATATATGTCGATTCTAAACAATTTTACTTACAGAAGTCACGAACTGTAGAAGGACAGACTCTTTACTGATGTATTTATTTTGTGGGCATCATAATAATCAAGATGGTGCCAAGCATGAACTCACTGTCCACAATTGGAACCAAACATTTTAAGGGAACCATGAAAATTTAGTTGTCTTATTACTTTTATACTTTCTAGCCGTTAATTGAGATGTATTCTTGAAAGGTCAAAATTGGCTTACAAGGGGCAATGACAGCAGTTATCAAATCAACACCAAAGTATGACTTTACAAAGGCCATCTATAATTAGTTTTCTTTGTCAAAAATCTTCACAGCTTCATGAATTAAAACTTAGAAGTATCTGTTCTTTTGATTTACCCATTTCTTCATGCAGGCCAGTAATTGGTCTTTTTTTGACTGAAGATGAGGGTATGTATTCATCTCAAACTTTCTCTGAGCTTCTTATGTCTGTCAGTACTCTCAAGAAATCATTCTGTGTAGATCTCACTATTACAAAAAAGACCATGACAGAGCAAGAGATTTTTGTCAGCCTTCCATGGTCTTCTTACAACCTGAAGGTTGTCTTAAAATTTCTTGGACGTAGTCAGTGAGAATGTAGTCTTGGGAACCTTGGCAGTCATTGTTTGACCCATTTCCTCTTTTAGTAAACTGACGGCCATCTCCATTAGTTCACTCTTTCCTTCCCCAAAGCACATCTCAATAAAGTCACGGCTCTCAGTTTGTTTTTGGAGTGAAAACTGAATTGTCTTCAATCTCAACCTGTGACTGCCCACTTCTTAATCTTCAGTGTAACAAACGTGGCGTTAGAGTGAAGGACTGATGTGCACCCAAGCACAGTAACGGCATTGAGTGGGAAGCTGAGCTAACTACCTTTTTTTTTTTCCCGATGAAGTATCGTTGCTGACATCAGCTGTCAAACTCTGGATATCTAGATTTGTGTAACTGGAAAATAATTTCTTGGCAATGAACACATTAAGATTGCTTATATAAGATGAACAACGAAGTGTTGGTAAGTTGATAAAATCAGAGCTCTCCAGAGAAAATGGCACTTTTAGCAAGCTTGATTCCACCTCTGTAAGCTTCTAAATTATTTATGATACTTTCCAAAATCAATATTCCCTTTAGTTAGTATTTCCTTAACTGAACACATGAACATATCCACTCAAAACTTTCAAGTTGGAAGGTCATTTTGATTTCATGGAGCGTTTTCTTAGCCCCACTCTTATGCATAACATATATTTTACTGTCTAATTATTAACTCTTTTTTTTTTTTTTGCTCTTATGTAGGATTTTACACCCATTACACTCATGTGTAATGGGGCATGAAGTTTCATGATGGTTCTCAAGGACTGGAAGTGGTATTCTTTAATGTGTTTATTGAATAAATGAAAAAAAAACCCAAAGTGTTGTAATACACGAATGTATTAGTCAGGGTTCTCTAGGGAAACAAAACTTATAGAATGAGCCTATAAAAGAGAGCAAGGGGAAATTTATTAGATGAGTGGGTCTCAACCTGTGGTTCACTACTCTTTGGGGGCTGAATGACCCTTTCATTGGGGTCACCTTAGGCCACTGGGAAACAGATATTTACATTACAATTCGTAACACTAATAAAATTTCATTTATAAAGTAACAACAAAAATAAATTCATGGTTGGGTCGGGGGGTCACTACAACGTGAGAAACTGTGTTAAAGTGATGTAGCATGCAAGGTTGAGAACCACTTTATTAGAATGTGTTACAGTCTGTGATCCAGCTAATACAATAGCTGCATATGAATGACAAATCCTGAAGTTGCTCAGTCAGTGAGCCTGGATGTTTCAGATAGTTTTAAGCAGATCCTGGAATTCTGAAGAATTCTAATGCCAGTGAAAGAAAGGATTTGCTACCAAGGTGAGAGCAAGCTGGCAAAGAGCAAAAAAAGTTTCCATATTCCATGTCCCTTATATAGGCTTTCAGCAGAAGGTGTGGCCCAGGTTAAAGATGTGTCTTCCTGCTTCAAAGATCCAGATTAAAGGCATAAATATACTACTACCCCAAAGTACTGGACTAGAAGTGGATCCAAGCTAGAACAAAACAACAACAACAACAACAACAACAACAACAACAAAACAACCTCACTGGCGTGTAGTACATTTCTGGATTCCAGTTAATTCTAAACGTTGTCAAGTTGACAACTAAGGATAGCCATCACAAAGAGAATAAAGTAGTTAATAAAAAGTCTCAGTGCAGGCGGATTCATCAGTGTTTCCTCTTCTGTTTCATTGCAAGTTTTCTCCTAGGAAACACTGCTTCTGACTCAGGTGGGTGCATTCTGTTCTCAGCCAGGCAGAACATAAAGGAGAAGCCCCCACTTTGAAAATCACCAGCCAGGGTAATTACAGCCTGTGACTAAGTGAAGGTTTTATAGAAATCTTACATAGATTTTATTGTAAAGAGTTCTGTAAGCAGATTTCATGGTTATCATCTGTGTCAAATCTTTGAGACCCGTGAAAATCCTACAGCCTTGGTCCCAGGGGCTCTCCTCCTATGTACCTCACCGTGTTCTTCTATTCAGGCAGTATGTAGGTCTTCCTGGCTGTCCCTCAGGATGCCTGAGGCCCCGTTAGATTGCTCCTCTATTTGCTGAAGGTAAATGCTTTTGTATGTTCTAGGTAGAAATCAAACTCTGTGGCTCCTTCCTCATAAGCAAGGGCTCTGTCACTGCCATGTCATTATATACAGAAGCATATGGATGGAACTGTTGCTTACTAGCCACAAGAATATGAGATGGGAGCCATGAGTGATTCTTTTTCATACAGCTACCCGCCCCCGCCTCCAGTGGTGAGGGAGAAGAGGCACATCTCTTTTTTTTTTTTCCTGTGAAGATCCACTTCATGTTTTCATCCTGCTGAATGAGAGTCAAGACCATTACTCAAAAATTTTAGTCGAATTAAGCAAGCTTTATTTTCTGTCAAACAGGACTGTTTTCCTAAAGTGGGGTTTGAAAAAAAAATATCGAACATAGGAGAAAGAACGGTTTATATATCTCAAGAAACTGCTAACTGGGGGGGGGGGGTTCAAATGGTTGGAAGGTTTTTCAGAGGAATTTTAGTTACACAGGATCTTGGCAGAACATCTTAACATTATTTAGCAGAACATGTTATCTTCTCAGGGTGGGTGCAGGGAAAGTCTCAGGCAAGTGTTGAATTCCAAAAAGGTTCAAGTTATGGTCTAGTCAAATGCTAAGGCGTAGAAACTCAAATTTTATAGAAAAACAAAAGTGAACTTATTTTGACTTTGTAACCTTGTTAGATGGCTACTGATCTTAAGATGGAGTCAGGCTGGTTCATCTTATGCCACACGCCCATCTGAACAAAGAGCTCCTTGTCACGTACACTGCCAGAAAAGTTCCCTTGGTAAAATTCAGAGAGACTGAAAAGTTAAGAGGATACGCTTCATTTAATTCTTCCGAAGGT
>JADRCD010225440.1:0-13765 GCA_019843815.1 Montemys delectorum | reverse complement strand
AGTTGGAAGGCCCTGTAGGGAGATGTTATGGCTTAACAGGATGTCCTCTCACAGAGCAGGGCTCTCCCTGACACAGCCCTCATTGCCTTCCAATGGGGCATTCAGGAATGGCAGGTTAGAGAGGAGTTACTTTCATCAGTTACTAGACCAGGACTAGGGCATTCTAGAACTGACCGGTTTAATACAGTCTGTGTTTGCAACCTTAATAGTTAGGAAGAGGGAGATTCCAAATAAACACTGCTCAAAGCAGGGTATGTGGGAGCCAACTGAGACTTTCTCTGCACTGCTCGCAACCCCACCTCATGCATGACTAGGGATAGCTCCGTGCGGCTGTCTTTTCTGGCCCTCTTGCTGAAACTACAAGCCTCACCCAGAAGGAACACACAGACTGAAATTAGGGATGATGGGGGACTTTACACCTCCAAGATGGCACTCTCAGAGCCCCTGGCAAGTGTGAAAGGGGTAAACACAGCTGCTTCTGCATGGCATCTCTGCTGCCACATGAAACAGTGACAGAGAAGCCAACATTTACCTCTGCCTGGGAATGGGGCTCACTCAGATCTGGGAAAGGATTTGGTAAATACTCAATTTTCCTTTGCCTGGTGGTGCCAGCCTAAACCATTTATTAACCGGCAAGCGAATGATGCCATTCAGCCAGCAACTTAAGGTGCCTAGAAGTGGCTTGTAAGGAATGCCATGGTCGAAGCCATCCCTTAAGCACCTAGCTGTTAGGGAAGGATGAGGATTGGTCTGTGAGCTGGAGAGGGGACAGGATCTCCAAAGAGCATAAAAGTTACCTCACCCCTTGGTGTTTCAGAGCAGAGTTACCTAACAGAGTTACCCTAGGAGATCCACATTAGGACTTACAGTTCCCAGGCCTGCCTGGAACCTTGCAAGCTCCTTAAACACAAGACACAGCCCAGGGCAGAACAAAGAGACCAGCAGAACAGAGGCCTAGTGCTATTTTTAAAGTGCCAATTAGAAAGCCTAAAATTACTACATGGCTAGATCCACTGCATCCGCCCAGAATTAATCACACTCTCTAAGGCTGGAATTTTACATTTTCTGTTTCCCAAGCCCTTATTCAGAATATTTTAAAAGGCCATTTCTTGCTTTTGTCAGGCCCAAAATCAAGTTGTGGTTTGGTATGGTTTCTACCAGGAATGACTTTTCTTGGTTTAGAGTCCTTAAATCCTGTCTTTTGCATATGTAGTTTTGTTTTGGGAAGAAAAATAGAAAAAGATTTGAGATTTAGTAATAAAAGAAACAGGAGGAAAGATATAAAATCACATGAAACCATGATTCCGTGATTCTTTTGTTTGCCCAATCACGTGACTGCAGTCAACACAGTTCTGCCCACTGCTGCCCGCTGCTCCACCAGTCTACCATCCCTCCAGGCCTGGCTCATGAGGCATTAAGAGAGTAACCATAGCTCATCCCTTTAACACTAACACTTAGGAGGCACAGGTGGACCAATCTCTATGAGTTTGAGGCCAGCCTAGCCTACATACTCAGTTCTAAGAGAGCCAGAACTACATAATGAGACACTATCTCAAAAACCCAGAGAGGGAGACTGGAGAGTTGGTTAAGCAGACTAGCTCTTCCAGGGGACTCAGGTTCAATTCCCAGGACCCATGTGGTAGCTCACACATGTCTGTAACTCCAGATATGGGGCTTCTCACACCCTCACAGAGACATACATGCAGGCAGAACACCAATGAACATAAAATAAAAATAAATGTTAAAAAGAAAGAAAAAACTATAGAGAGCGAGGAAACCTAGATTCACAAGGGTGAATAGTCCTGCCCCTAGCCCCGCCCTCTTCTTTCCACTAAGAGGGAACCTCAGAGAGATTTGTGCAAACAGGAGAGCCAGTACATTTGAAATTCAACCAGGCCCACTTAGAAGACCCAGCTGTCAACCAGGCTTCAAGAAGGTGCATGAATCTGAAATGTGATGAATTCTTAACCACTCCAGCATTTACCCAGGCTAGACCACTGGCACTGTACACTACCCATGTCTAAGTGACACAATACCTTCCAAAGCTATCAGTTATGAAGAAGAAAAATCAAAAGACAAATAGACCCTCTAAGCCTCCAAGGGGCTCTCAAGGCTGAAAGAAGAAAATGTCTTCCCTCCCCCCCCCCGCCCCCGCCATCCTCACCCTCATCAGTTGCCAGGACCGTTCTGGGTGAGTGAAGTGGTTACTTGTAACATGATTTATTTTGTGTTCCTGGCACTTTAAAAGATCCTATGCCCTCTGAATCAGTGGCCTCTTGGAATTCTGGGAAGAGGAGTGGATATAAAAAGCCAGCAGAGGCTGAGACTCAGAGGAGGAATAGGAGTCCGGAGTTGGATTGAGAAGGTTCCAGGAGACAGACGAGTAGGGTCACAGAGAGCAGAGTATGAAGAGAGGACAGTTGGTGACAGCTGAGATGGGAGAAGCTAATCTGAGCTGGAGAAGACATTGTTAGGAGACAGAAGGAGAACCCACGAAGAACCCACGAACCAAGTGGTGAGTAGGTAAAGAAAAAAAAATGAAAATTAAAAGTTACAATGGTATCATCAACTTGCTGTGGTTTGGAACTGCCATAGAAAGAAATCCTGGGGTGTGTCTGTGAGGGATTCTCTAGATTGGTTAATGGGGGTGGGCGGGGGAGGAGACCCATTTTAAATATGGGTGGTATCATTCTATAAACTGGAGTCTTGGACCAAGCAGAAAGGAGAGAGCAAGCTAAGCATAGACATTAATGGCTGCCCATGGATGCCATGTGTCCAGCCTGACATGCTTTGTGTCTTGACTTTACTCATTGCGATGATTCTAGGCTCAAACTATGAGCTAAACTAAACCCTCCTTTCCTCAAGTTGCCTTTCTCAGGTGTTTAAGTCGCAGGAGCAAGAAAGGTAACTAACACGGTAACATTAAGGGAAACCAATGTTCCTAAGCTAGACTTCAGCCCATGACTGTTTTTGGAAAACCCTCTTGCCTAAGGTTGTCACTTAGAAGTTGCGTCCATTTTTTTTTCCATGACTACACATTTATGTTTTAAGATTCCATCAGTCAAGAGGAGTTAATTTGTTTTTCTCAGAAAAGAATATGAAGCATTCCTGAGGACAAGCAGAATAAATGCTCTCCAAGTGACTTCATATATCTCAGCAACACCTCCGGAGAGGCAGCCGTTGGGCAAGCTTGCTTCGGGTCAGGGCAGGTACGAGGAAACTGCCTGGCCCTCTCCAGCCTCCTGCGCCTGCCATCTGCAGCATCTCTTTGGCTACATCTTCCATGTGTTTTCCAACTTGTACGTTTCTCAGACAGTATTCTATCCCCTACAAGCTCATATATAACAAAAAAACAGCTTATGCTGTTAAAGTAAAAAGGCAACTGAGGGCAAACACAAAATCACCTTCAAATGTGTGCCTTCGACATTGAAGCATTTAAAAATGGGTGCACACAGTGGAGTTCTCATTGTGGTGTACATCCTGTGGCTGCAACCATATATTTTTTAACCTTAGGGATAGTATTGAGGGCACATCAGACGATAAATAGATAGCCGCTGTGCCGCTGAGCCACATGCCCAACCTCTGAAAGCACTTTTTTTTGTGGGGATCCATTTGGTACTTCAAAAACTGCAACTGGCCAGATAAACATCATGGTGAAGATGGTACCAGGGCGGGTTCCAAGGCAGGATTGAAATCCTCAAAGATTCAAGGTGACTGCAGGGGTGTTTGTCTGAGAAAATGAGTTCCAAGGTAATTGGATACCTTCTCCTTAGCTGAGCTGAGAAAGCAAAGAAATCAGAACTAATGTTCAAGGGGAATTGGGGGATCCACTCTCCCACCCTCTGGTGTGTTCCCCATTTACACACCCCAGTGTGTCTTTCCTGGCCACAAGAAATAAAAGCTTTTCTTCCCCCCCCCCCAAAGAGTTCATTCTGGGGGCCTCTGTCTTTTCCATACTGTCCCTCCGTCCTGTGAACTCCCGTGAAATGATCTCACATGCTGAGTGAACTAATTGGAGTTGTCTAGTTCTTGGCCATTTGTTTGAAAGCTATAATGAGTGTCACTGTTTTAAGGAAATGACTGACATGCTGAAGAAACAAGAAGAGGCTTTTGAACATCAGCCAACAAGGAATCCTATTCAGAGAACACGGGGCACAAAAGGTCACCCTCCCCCTAGCCTTGCAGACTTGTCCTAGTCCCTATGTACACCCTCAAGCCCCCACCCTCCGTCTGCCACCGCCATGAGCTCACCCCCGTGCAAGCCCACACTCAAAGCACAACCCTTTCACTAGCACATGGCCTCAAAAGGTAGAATGCCAGCTATACCAAGGACTGGGAGCCAGCTCCTGTCTTGAGTTTGCTATTATTAGCAGCCAGGTATCCTTGGGCAAGCCGACCCATCCTTCTGAGGCCTCTGTCTCCTCATCGTCAACAAGGCCCTGGGGACACTGTGATTCCTCCAAGGTAAGTTGGTTAGATTTGTTCCAATGGAAGCTTGCTTGCCAGAGCAACCATGAGCTACAAAACACTTACCTGTGTTTGGAAAGAAGGGGAGGCCAATACTAAAGTATAGACCCTGTATCTATAGATAAGACTTAAAAATTAATGGGAGTAATAGCACAAAAACTAGCAACAGAGAATAATAAAAGAAGGCATTGTAATATTTTATATATTTATATTTTATATATTAATATGAGGGGCCTTGATACTTGAGAATTCATTAAGCTATCTACAGAACATCTGCTCTGTGCCCAACACTGAACTGGGTGCTTGAAAAGAGCAAGATGTTCAAAGGGGTCATGGAGTGCTAGAAGCCCAAACTGGGCAAGCTTAATTGTGCCTGGGTGAAAGGTCAAGGGAGACAGCCTGGCGGAAGATACAGGCTGAGTCTTCAGAGCAACAAGACCAGATAGAACAGAGGTGACGGCTGACCAGTAAAGTTGGGGCACTTGAAGTATGGGGTTTGGAACAGAGGGGAGGGAGCAATAGAGGAGCCAGAGGTGGTGAAGAGCAGAGGCAGCCAAGTCAGGAATGCTTGGATTTTGCCACCTCATATAGCTTGGGGATACCTGGAGGGATATATTTAGCACAGGCTGATAAAATGGGTCATGTTTATACTGTAGCAAGAATATTTTGAAAGCAAATATCCAGGACTTGGTCAATGCTACAAGTGGAAGACAGAACAGGCTAGTGTGCTTTCTGATAGTAGGAACCACAGGGGAGAGAGAGTCAAGAGAGAGCTTCAGAGACCAAATCCTGTCTTTACGTGGTGTTATACAAATCCAGAACTGGTAATCATTTTTACATGTTTAAATGTCAGAAACAAACCAAGTGAAGAATAAGACTCACAGCACCTGAGAATCACATGCAATCTAAACTCCTATAGCCAAGTATAGTCTCCTGCAAGCCCAGCCAGGTCTGCCTGATGACCACTGCCTGTGGTAACTTCGGAACTTCTTATAGATCGGAGTACCTACCCAGAACAAAGTGGCTCAGAGAACCATCTCATCTACTGGCTGACCCTGTGTAGAAAGTTTCCAGACCTAGAGCCTGCACGTGGAAGAAGACAGAAAAGATCACAGCTCCCTTGGGGTCAAGAATGCTGTTTCATCCCTAGAGGGCCGGCTTACACCTTTCTCATTGTAAAGACTCAAAGACTGGTACTGAGATGAACACAGGTAGGAAAGGTCACAAGACTAGACCAATGGCAATGCAGTTCAGAGATTGGCAAAGTGATTTTTCAGACCTGAGAACAGTCTGGAGTTGACAGGGCCACAGGGAAGGTGGGGAGAGACACAGAAAGAAAAGAAACCAGTTTCTTACCTTTGATTCCTGTTTTTCCCCTCTTCCTTCCTGTTTTTATTTTGAGATAGTCTCATGTATCCCTGATTGACCTCACACACATTATGTAGCTGAAGATGATCTGCAATTTCTGATCCTCCCCCTCCCAAATGCTGGATGGCAGGTATGCAATACTATACTGTTTGGGTTTTTTGTTTGTTTGTTTTATTCTTTTATTCAAAAATAATTATGAGACTGTTGGGGATTTGATTTGTGCTTACATGGGGATTCACACTGCCGTCGTGGGTCCCTGCCAACAGTTGTTTTTTTTCGACTGGTCAATAAAGAGACAGCCGCCAATGGCTGGGCAGGAGGACAGAGGCAGGACTTTTAGGAATTCCTGGCAAGAAACACAGGAAAGGGAGAAAAAGGGAAGCCTCCATGAGACTGACGTAGGACGGACCACAAAGGAGGGTGAGACAGCCAAAATGTAGACACACAGAGAAAGCGGTCCCATGGGAGGGCTTCCCAGCAGGAAAAGGGGCAGCAAAGATAAAATACAGATTTAAAAAGTGTTAACTCAGGAATACCCGAGAGGAATGTGTGCTAGCTGCAGGGAGCTTTGGAAGTGCTCATCCATTGAGTTAAAGCATATTAAATATAAAGGTTACATGTGCACGGCTTTCATTCGTGAATCCAGAGCTCTTGGGCAGGTGCAGAGTCCCACATACACCCACGGGGAGCACAGAGCAGACCTTAACTCTTTACTGCTACAAGACAGGACAATGAGCAAGAGTTGGGTTTGGGTTGGGTGGTGGTGGCCTACGCCTTTAGTGCCAGCACTTGGGAGCAGATCTCTGAGTTGGAGAACAACCTGGTCTACACTGAGTTCCAGGACAGTCAGGGCCACACAGAAAAACCTTGTCTGGAAAAGCCAAAACCAAAACAAACAGAAGACAAAGCAAACCAAAACAAAAAGAGCTGGTCTAGGTCTTGGGGACACACCTGGAGGACAATGGTGGTTTCTCCTGGTCCCTCCTCCTTTTCTTCCCGTTGAACTCATTTCCTCACAGACACTAGGGCTACGTCTCTGAAACAGAAGCCAACACTGCATGTTCCACATGGCGCCCTTTCCAGGGAGATACCCAAAGCTGCTGTGCAGTCTGGGTCCCAGCTACCTCCTCTCAAGTTCTCTCTTCAGCCCCATACTCTTCAAGACAATTAACTTCTTTCTTGTGTGCAGGACGACTTTTGTATCTCTGAGTGTGTGTTCTTGTTGGTCCCCTGTCTGAAATGTGAATCCATCGTCTTCCCCCAGCATCCAGTTACTCACTGCCCCTCAGCTTCAGGGTGGCTAGGTATGGAGCTGGCCTGTGGGAGTTCCTGGACTGATCTTGTAGAAGCAGTGGGCAGTCGTGGCAGGGAGGGGAGGAGGTTGGCTGCCGGGATACCAGAGGTGGTGTAGAAGTCTGCCTGTCAGACATAGAGTGAGCATAGATTGACCCAACAGAAGCAGGCCCAGAACTGGGGTAGGATTCAAGACCTGAATGCTCTTAGGTTCAGAGAAATGAGTGATTTCACAGTCTTGGGCTGTTAGGTTTGGACGTGCATGAGCATCATCCGGGGAAACATCATCCAGGAAAACATGCACACTCTCCTTTAACTTTCATTAGCACTATGCCCTAGAAACCCGCTGTAAATGGACAGTATGCTAAGGGGGGAATCGCATTCAATCTGCCCACCCTCCTGAACATTGCACTCAGAGGCTCAGTGCACTGCCATGCCCTGCTCTTTACACTGGCAAGTGCAGAGCTGTCGGGGCACTGGGTTCTCTATCACCCTTCCCTCACTCCCTGTTTACAGGATGATGATAGTGCACAGGCTAGCTCAGGAAAAGGTCACTATTCAAATGTACCAGATGAACGATGCTTTCACAACAGCTTTGTGCTGTTGGTCTGGGATCAGCTGAACAGTTTATTCAACTAGAGTGGTTAAACTGGAAAGATCGACAGTACCAAGTATGGGTATTAATGCAGAGAAAATGGGACTCCTGAGAGCTGATAGGAAGCTAAAAAATGATAAGAGTGTGTAAGAATTGTTATGAGAACATCTGTTGGTTTCTTATAGGTACACGTAACAGGACACAGAAATTCAACACAAACTCTCTTTATATGACTGTAGCAACTTTATTCTCTCTCTCTCTCTCTCTCTGTGTGTGTGTGTGTGTGTGTGTGTGTGCATATACATGTGTCTTTGTGTGTGTGCATGTGTGTGCACATGCATATGGAGGCCAGAGGTTGATGTCACATGGCTTTATCAGCTACCCTGTATTTTTTTTTTTTTTTGGACAGGGTCTTTCACCAAATCTGGAGGTTCCCAATCCAACCTGACTGGCAGTCATCAAGCTCCAGGACCTGCCTAGCTCCACCTCATCCAACTCGAGGGTCATTGATGTGCCCTGTCACACTCAGCTCTTCCGTGGTGCTGGGATCCAAACCCAGGTTTTCCCTCCTATCAGCAATCATTTTATCAACTGAAGCATCTTGCCAGTCCCCACCATTATTCTGAACAACCTTAAATAACCATCAAAAAGTGAATGAACAGACAGATTGTTATAACCAAACAATGGACTGCAGCTCGGGCTCAGAGACTACCATGCCTGGTCAAAACAGCCACAAAACCAGCATTAGTTAAGACACGTGTATTGCTTTGAGAAAGCTACACAGACATGTCTGTGCTGGGCTCGGGCCTTGAGAATTCGATCTAACTGTAGGACACTGCCTGTTTGTCAGTAGCCTGCACTCCAAGGCTGCTCAAGCCTGTTTAGTTGTGTAAAATAGCTTACTAGATGTTTATCATGCTATAATTTAGAAAGCAATGCATTATAAGCTAAATTATTTTTCAAACACTACTAGCAAATCACAGCCAAGGGTAGAAATGTCTTCTAAACATTGTCTTCCGCAGCAGCCATTCTACTCTGGAGTCGGAGCTGCTGATCCTCTGGCCCCAGGACAGATCCCATTGTGACCCCTGGTGACTCTGAAAAGCTCACCCTGCAGCATCTAACAATGTCAAAGAAAATCCAGTGCAAGTCAGAGAAACTTCACAGATTCCTTAGGAGGTAGTCGCTTTTAGGTTTTGTTTATGTCTTTCAAGATTCATCCTGCTGAAAGCACCCTGGATGGATAGTGCAGTTCTTGATCTGGGTCCTTTCATTCAATAAACCTGGGGTTGGGCCAATCAATAGCCTTAAATAATGCAGGGAAGAGTGATGTGTGCTCTGCCCTTCTCAGGAGGATGAGTGATGGGGCCAAGCATCCTCCCCATTAGTCTGTCTCAGATAGCTCTAGCCCTACAACATAAAGAAGGTTTATATGCCTAAGAAAAGTGGATGAGACTATCAGTCACATCCAGCAGTACTGAAGAAGCCAGAAAACAAAACTGTTCCCAGCATGAGGGAGAGGTGGGGCTAAGAGGGTTGTTTTCCCTGCTGTGACAATGGTAGCTGTTTGCTGCAGGTGTGGCAGCTACCACCATGGACAGAGAAGTGTCTGTGGAGACAGCATATAATTCCAAGTATGGCAGAGACAGGTGGAAGAAGTATAGCGTGAGTTTGGGTTATGTCATAAATGCTTAATGGTAGGAAGCTACCATATCAAATGTTTCCTTGTCAACCCATCTTTGGAAGCAAACACCCTGGGGAGTAGAGAGAAAGACTCCGTCGATGTCCACTGTCTTGAGTGCCAGGTGTAAGAATAGAATTCTGCGTCTTCATGAGTCTAAATCCACGGTTTAACCCAGCCTCTAGGATCTTCTCAGGAGGAGTCTGCTGGGTAAGTCCCCTGAGAACGCTGCTTCCTTCAAAGGAAGAATTATACTTTTTTTTGGTCCAGGGAGGTAAGTGACTTTGTTTGCTTGTTTGAGCAATTAAAAGTCAGTATTTATCAATTACTGGGTCCTGGATCAAGACATCTCAGGAGTGTGTAGGGAGAAGGAAGGGACAGAGACAGGCTTGGGGAGCTGGCTTGTGTAACTCCCCACTTCAAGTCTTCAGGCCCCTGTCCCCTTCTCACCCCTGTTCATGGTCAGGTTTTACTTTTATAAGGGTTCAGACCACACTAACTAACATCTTGGGTCCTTAGATTTGTCCTAAAGCTATGGTGAATCTGGGGACACTTTTAAATGACTTCTCTCCCAGTTTCTCCCAAGAAGACACACATGCGTCTGAAGTCACATGTATTTAATAAGCTATTTTTCATAAAGACATCTCATCTCTGAGTGATGAGCATCTTAGCGTGCCTCTAGTCAAAGATACCAATTTATCTCTACTCAGAAAGTATTGCGGAAACCAAAAGCCAAAACTATGTAAAGGCAGCATGGAGATGGGCTATGTTGCCAGGGTGCCCACTGACGCAGAAACAGATAAGGAGCCACTCCGTATTATTAATAAAGTTGGTGCCTTTGGTTGACTGGCCAGCTATGGCCGCCTTGAAAGTCATTAAACCTCAGGCCAGGCTGAAGATCTATTATGAGATCTTGCTGCTTGCTAGTCTGGGCAGTGACATTCTTACATAGCACTTGATACTATCGTGTCCAGCCACTGGGTAAATTTCCATCAACCGAGGTTCTGAGAGAGACTGAAACCGAGTTTAATATAACTCAACTATGACAGGAAGCAAACGAGAGAGCAGCAGAGAGCTAAAGCTTTTCTTACAGATAATTACATATAATTGATATTGAAGAATTGCTTATAAGTCTTGGTGTCAGAGCAACAGGGAACATAGTAAATAAGAATAAATTGCATGGAGGGTATACAAGACCCTTTTTGAGAGAAGGAGAAAAACAGAGAGAGAGAGAGGGAGAGAGAGAGAGAGAGAGAGAGAGAGAGAGAGAGAGAGAGAGAGAGAATTGTAGAGCCTTATTAAAAGACTCAGATATACCAGGTGCTAGTTTGCTTATGCCTGTTTTCTGAACACTGGGAGTTGGAATCAGAAAAATCAGAAGTTCAGACCTTCCTTGGCTGCAAAGTGAATTTTGGACCAGACTGGTATACATGGGACCCTTTCTAAAAATAAAATACAACAATTTTAAAAAGACTCTAGTGTGCATAAATGATAACATTCCTGAATAGAAAACCTCAATACCACAAAAATGTTAACTGTCTACTTGAATCCAACGTAACTCCAGAACACGACAAAAAGAGGATTTAGTATAAGAATCTGGGAATCCAGGAAGACAGTGTTGGTTTCCATGGAAACATGGCTGATTTCATCACCACCACCAATCATCACCATCATCATCACCATCATCATTATTGTGGCTAATATTAACTGACCACTGGCGATGAAGAAATGGCTCAGTTGGTATAGCACTTTTCACTCAAGCACAAGGACTTGAGTTCAACCCACATAAAAATCATGCAGTTGTAATCTCCAAGTTGGAGATTGTAGGAGCAGACTGCCACAGTTTGCTAACCAGACAGCCTATGAGAATCAGTGATTTGCAGGTCATTTAAAACAACAGGGTGAGTGGCTCCTGAGGAATAATACTTAAAGCACGTATACCTCCTCCCACATACATACACACTGCAATGTACACATGCACACACATTTACCACTCAAGGGGCACTGTAACTCACATAGTCCTCTATAAAATTCTATGAATCCAGGAGAATTATTATGGCACATCCCACAGTGAGGTTCTCAGCCAGTGCGTGACAAGATCATTGGAACCCAGGTCATCTGTTTCAGGATTCATGTTCTTACTGTGATACCAGGCATGGGGTTCAGTACTTTTCATAAATTCCATTTTGGAAAATGATGGTGCCAGGGTTATCTGTGTGTACTGAATTGGTGGTCTCCCAATTCTCTGGACCATTTGCTTCTTCTCAAGGATCCCCATAGGCTGTTGCCACTGCAAGTGTCTCTACAACACCGTTGTCCCATGCTCCTGAACAATGGCCATCCACATGGGCACTGGAGTCCGCCTGGCTCTCACATCATATGTGTAGGGCCTTAATGTCCCTGAACACTCTCCCACTCCATGTGGAGACACATCTCACACTACGAGATTCCCAAGACATTCCCAAAGGTTGGGCAGTGCAAGCCCTGCTCTTTCCCCCTCCATGAATGGCAGTAAGGCATTGCTTCCTGTTATGAACGCTCTGATGACTGCCCCATTGAACAACTTCACAGCGCCAAAGTGTGCACTTCACAGCCTGCACATTCCTTCTAACCATTACCTGTCAAAAGCTCTAGGTGTGTGCTTCTCAGATAATGCCTTAACATTTCTTTTTCTTTTTCTTTCTTTTTTGCTAAGGAGTGGAACTATATCAATTTCACATGTATTCACTCAAAACTGAGTCACACACGCACTTGTGCATGCATGTAAACATGCAAGCAGCAAACTCCAGTGGAAGGGAAGGGGTGGGGCATCTTGATTGTCACTCATCACCTTTGATGGTGCTCAATATCGACTGTAAACTTCCCCTTCCAGTAGTCTATGTAAAATTAAGTAATTATCTCTCTGTGGAATCTATTGGGCAAGCTCCTCGATGGTTTGGTGATACCTACATTTAATGTAAGTCCAAAACCTGATTTACCCTGAGCACGCCCCACCTACCAAATATCCTTTGCCTAGCTGCCAGCTGAGCGAGGCAAGTGGTCTATCTCTGTGTTCTAGATTCTGGATTCAACCGCATTACGGTACCCAGAGAAGTGGGTAATACTATCTCAAGGTTCTCTAAAAGATAATCCACATGTGTAAGGAAAAAACCTCAGGGTGTTTATTTAAGAAACAAATGAATGCTATCTGTCACTTTTAGGCAGAACAGACATTAGATGAAATCAAATTAAATCACACAAGATGCTAAAATCTCCGGTTAATGAGGGTTATGTCTTTAAAGCCTGCAGGAGTCACCAAAATCATGTGTGTGGCATATGAAGATATAAAATAAACAGAAGAGAGGCACACTGTCTTGTAAACCAGAAGACAAAACAACAACAGCAACAACAACAACACCTCTCAGCCAGACTGTCTTCCACTGCAGCTGGATCTAGGAGCAACACTCCACTGTGGGCCTCAACTCCATGCTGCTCTGTGCTAGATGCATGAACACAGACTCTGGTCTTCTGGTAGCAGAAAGACTGCCAGTAGCTTCCTTCTATCTACCATCTCAGGAGCACAAGAGAAAGATGCTTCTCCGAGAGCTGTTTAGGCGGGGGCCTGGCTCTTACTGAGCCAAGTGAAGGTAAGTCACACTTCTGTTTGACTCGGCAATTGATACAGGGCATAGCCTAGGCATTAGCAAGGTTAATAATAATAAATAATAATAACTTATAATTTTACAATTTACAATATTGGGTAATATTACCAAGTAAAAGGACAATGTAGCTGGAGAGGGGGCTGGCTCTCACGTGACCTAATTCACTAAAGCCTGCTGTGAGTACTCTTCTGTTCTGGCCTTCTACCATCTCACCTCCGCAGATGCCTCCTCACTTTGTGAGTTTTAAGGAAGTCTCTTGACTTAGCCCTGGAGCCTGTGTTGTCTCTTTCCTACATTCCCCAGTGATCATAGCCACATGTCTTAACTAAATGTGTGAATATGAAGTGCTCCCTCAGCACTCAGCTCAATGAATTCTGCTGGGAGAAGAGGAGAAGCCCGAGACCAGACCCTGACTCTCAAAGAGGTTGATTACTTAGTTGGACAGAGGAAGAAATACTTGGGTTATGCAGATTCTGTGCATACAGCAAGCACGTCTGGATGGACTGAAATAATAGTCCAAGTGAACAAGGTAACATTTACCTTGTGCTCTATAGTTAGGACCATTGGCACTGGGAAAACACTGAAGGTTTTTAACTAAAGGGGATGTTGTATTTAAGTATCTGCAGCAAAAATGTAACCAGCAGTATGGAAGATTGAGCCAGAACAAGGAAAGATGAGGAGGCCAAGTCTTAGTCAGTGTCTTAATTGGGTTTTTATTGC